>JARACY010002065.1:0-47656 GCA_029255725.1 Scrobipalpa atriplicella
GTAGAGTCAACGAAGACCAACCTAGCAGAAAGACACTGACTTTTTTACTCACCGAACACACCTTTACTTTGCGTCTACCTTCAAAATAAATAAAAAATACAACCAAAACAACACAAACAGAAATATAAGTATAATAAGTAAGGTAACGACATAATAAAGTTTGTCGAGCTTTCCTCTGGGTGATTCGGTGATATGCCGTTGTTTATTGAATTAGGATATTTGAGGTATAAGTTTGGTAGTAAATGTTTTTCGTGAGTTGACTTGGAATTATATTAGATTTTGCGACAAGATTTTCTTTTTGTTAATGTTTGTCTCGAATATGAGTCAATAATAAGAATTGGTTTTGATTCGCACTGGTTAGTTAACAGACCTAAAAACAATAAATATACATAACATCACGATTATTTATCGGCGGGGTAGACAGAAATCACATAGGTTTTTCCTTACACTTGCTATGATTTTAAAAACTTCTTTCGCTTCTCGTCACCTTAGAACTTCTGAACTGATCTTTCTCTAGGACGTTCCTGAATTGAATCAAACCTAGGACCTCTAAACCTAAGCCTAAGGCTATGGGCACGGGCAGCTCATATAAAATTAGGCCACCTAAGTTAAACTTTTAACCCCTTTATTTTATGTCTGTTAATACACCATTGTTTAACAGTCACCGTCTCATGCACCCGGAATGACGCAACATCGTAAAATAATTATATTACGAGCATATTTGTTTATTGAACAAAGCAAATTGATATTACAGCATAAACTTGCGGTGAAGCTGGTCTAATTATATCTGTAAGAACTTATAATTAGACTAGCTTTCCAGACTACGGTGCAGTTTCCCATAGAAAAAGATTATACAGAGGCTAGATCATCATCATCAGCCACATCAGTCCACTGCTGGACATGGGCCTCCCCAAAATTGGGGGTATATGAAATACTCACCACGCTTGGCAGGCGGGTTGGTGAGCGCAGTATAGAAATTTTCCATTCACAGGGAACGCTGCTGCCCATTCCCTGGATTTATCCCTTAGTCGCCTTTTACGACACCCACAGGAAGTTATGGGGTGATGCTATTCTAATCTGACACCACGCGGGGGCTAGATAACACCCCCATTCGTCTTAAAAAAATAGGAGTCACAGAAACAAAACAGCTGTTTTACTTATCTGCATATCAGGTAAATCAATAATTGTCAAACAGACTGATAGTAAAGGTAGCGCTGTAATGAAATTAAGACCATTTTTTTCTTTGTGAGATAATTATTTTTATCATTCCCTGGAAGAATTTTTTGGTGAAAGTTATTCAGTTTCGTTGACTGAGCAACCGCTATCAGTTTGCGGTACGCCGTCCCTTTTACACCCTTTATGTAAAAAAAGAATGCACGTCTTTTTACCTAGGGTTATAATTTATAACCACAGATTATAACCATGTTTAAAAACGAGTATTTTATTAAGCAATACCCGCGGCCATTTTTGTTTTATTTTTATCTGAAAGGAAAATTGATAAACCCTTTGTTTCCAGCCACTTTAATTTGTCCAACAGACTATTTTGTTCGCTTAATTGCTTAATCAGTGTTTATTTGCGGAGCCAGAACCTTTGTCTTGGCGAAAACTGGGCTTCGCGCCTCGTTATTTTAGTAAAGGAAGCAAAATGTTTGTACAATTTGGAATTCGCAAGTAAGAAGCTTTTTTGATTTTTGTAGCACAATTTTGTCAAATATTTCGTAGCCAACTTAAGTACAATTTTCAAACGTCATACAAATATATCCGGAATAAATCTTAGGTAGCTATGGTATGTCCTCATCCGTAATAGATTATATACTCATAATATTAACTCACTAGAAAGACTTATTGAAGTTTATTTTGAGCAACGATCAATCAACTAAATGAAGAGTATGGCAGTAATGGATGTCGATATCGCGTCGGCGAACTTTATTTTTTATTTTCGTCATGGTGTTGTTATGCAAGACATCGGAGTAGAAGAGCTAAAGAAATACCCGCGGCTTAGGCTCGTATTTATAAAGCGCTCTCAAGATTGAGAGCAATCTTAAGTATAGATTTGACGGGTCGTTTTGTACTGAAATGACATTTCCAAAACGAACTCAAACTCGCTGTCACTCTTGAGAGCTGATTATAAATACGGGCCTTAATGAGTTTTCCTGTAGGAATCAGATATTTTCCCTTTTTTGATTTGCTCTTAAGAGCTTACCTTGTTGGAACGGAACAGAATCTTCAAGTCTCTAGGAGCAGCTGTTAGGCATGATCTCCGCAGAGTGGTCCTCCCCGCTTAGGGGCCATTTCAAATCAGAGCATAAAAAAAAACTCTGATATCAGAGGGATTTAGGTTGGCTACTGGTCAAACCACACCGAATAGGACGATTTTATAAATATTGATATAATAGTGCAGGGACGGATGTGGTTTTACTTTATGTCGTAGTAAAATATATTACTCATTGTTTTCTCTGACGATATTTAATGAAATTTTATGTTTAAAATCCAACGTGATCTTCCAAACTCTATAAAACTGACTTAGGGTCGTATATATAAAGCGATCTCAAGATTGAGAGCAATATTCAGTATGGATTTGACAGATCGTTTTGTACTGAAATGACATTTCTGATACAAACTCAAACTCGCTGTCACACTTGAGAGCAGATTATCAATACGGGCCTGTCAAATACATAATTGATGCTATGATTATAAATATAGGCCTTATATTGTGTACGTATAATTTTTTACTTGTTTTGTAAAAAGTTCAAGAATGACTTGGATACGCATCAAATAATGCAAAACTCTATCATCATTTACATACGAGTAATGAAATATAATAAACTAGCTTTCCGCCCCGCGGTTTCACCCGCAGCTAAGAGTTTCCTCGTGGGATTGAGTTCCCGCGCTGTTCCTACCTTTAAAATTGACGGAATTTCAATACAAACTTCCATCCCCTATTCAACCCCCTTAGGGGTGAAAAATACAAAAACGCTGAAACACGTGTTCTTTATTTTTTAATCTTTAGCCCAAAAACAAAATTGGAAGATCCTGCCATCAAAATTGACGGAATTTCCATACAAACTTCCATCCCCTATTTAACCCTTTTAGGGGTTAAAAATACAAAAATGCTGAAACACGTATAAATTATTTTTTAATCATTAGCCTAAATACAAAATTTGAAGATCCTACCTTCAAAATTGACGGACTTTCATACAAACTTCAACCCCCCTTTTTACCCGTTTAGGGAGGGAAAATCCGGAAATCCTTTCTTAGTGGGAGGTTACGTTATAAGAGGAACTTTCTTTCTAAGTTTAACGATTCTAGCTTTAGTAGTTTAGGCTCTGCGTTGATGAATCAGTCAGTCAGTCAGTCAGTCAGTAAGGACAAACGATTTTATAAGTTTAGATAAATGTTACTTATTATTAATAAGTATTTGAAGAAAAGTGGCGGTAAAATTAAGAAGTTCTAGTTTAAAATAGATTCGATCTTATCTTTTACATACTTTGTAACGAGGTTAGTTCACACCAAATTGGATACAGTAGAAACGACCTCATAACACGAAGAACATCTTCAAGATTTAAGTACAGAAAACCACAACAGGTTGCGACCACTTTTTAAACCTTATTCCGTAGGAGTAGAGGCGATATTGTAGTACTAGTAAATATAGTCGACTGTACGGACATCATAGATTTCTGACGTACAAGTTTGTATATTTTCTTAAACAAAATTAGAATCAGCACCGCTATGAACACGTTGCTTCTAACTATGGTTATGGTCCAATTTTACAAGAGTAGTAGGTAGGTACTTCCATGGTAGATAGGTCATTGTCCTGATAATGGGTAGACAATTTATATTAATTAAATTAATAATAGAGTAAACCATTGAAAATATTAACAAAAAGAGAACGAAATAGTATGTTAACCGAACAGTACTAAACTAGAGCTTTTATTTTTCGATAAAATAATGTTTAATTAATTTCAATGTCGGCAAACCGTTCGTATGATTTGAATTTTCAGCTGTCCTGTCAGCATAAGGCCCGTATTTATAATCAGCTCTCAAGAGTAACAGCGAGTTTGAGTTCGTATCAGAAATGCCATTTCAGTACAAAACAGCCTGTCAAATCCATACTTAATAAATTGCGCTTAATCTTAAGAGCGCTTTGTAAATACGAGCCTTAGAGTAAATACAAAAACAAGAGTTTCATATTGTTTCATTTCGAGTCTCTATGCTGAATGGATGCCGCTCGACTTTTGCTTGTATCATTTCGGAATGCATTCCAAAGAGCTCGTAGCTGAAAGTACATATTTTTGAAAAGTTTTGTAATAAAAGTGGATGTACAGGATGTTGTCACATTGTTATACTGGGTGTAAGGGACAGCGTCCCGCAAACTTATAGGGGTTGCTCAGTCAACCAAACTGAACAACTATCACCGGGATTTTTTTAAGGAAATGAAAATAAAAATTAGCTTTTTCATACAAAATGATCACATTGATCAGACAATTTGTATGGAAAAGCAATTTTTTTTTTCATTTCCTGAAAAAAAGTCCTGGTGACATGTGTTCAGTATCGTTGACTGAGTAACCCTTATCAGTTTGCGGGACGCTGTCCCTTACACCCGGTATAGGTACGTAACGTTCGGCGGTTGTACCTCGAACCTTCGGTCGTATACGACACACTTTCGCAGACTGAACAGTAGACTTTACCTGGATTCTTGTTCAGCGTGCTATATTGAAATAGTATACCTATGTCGTTATACAACGTGTAACAGAAAGGGTATATGCATCGAGAAAGGTGTGAATCTACCCATGAAACTGAACAACTTTCCCTAAGGAACATAGGTCGAAAAACGAAAATAAAAATTTGACCTTCCATACAAAATGCATCAGCTGATAGCGCGTTTAGTATGGGAAACCATATTTATTTTTTTCGTATTTCGACCTATGTTCCTTAGGGAAAGTTGTTCAGTTTCATGGGTATATTCACACATTTCACGATGCATACCTATATATACCCTTTGTGTTACACGTTGTATAAGGTGTTATGGTTATGCAATGGTAACTATAAGTACAGGGTGTTAGGAGTAACGCGTACTCGGAGAAGGATTGGCTCGATCGAAGGTTTAGCAATACGCGACGTTACGCCGAACCTTCCACAAGTGTGTGGTAGCAAAAAGCGTTGACAGCATATTGAACGGAACCTTTGGCACTGAACGTAAAATGTCACTATTGTGGAAGGTAACATGATTATCTTAAAACTGAATCCTTGTATTATTATAATAAAAGTGGAAATATAGTGATATTGCTGTGAAGCGACACAATTGCTCGTAAATGTATGTGATACGAAGGTTTTGAACTTAACTGCATAACAGTACTAGCAAAGGATGGAATAACATGTTCATAAAAGTGACATTACAAACACTTGCAACTATCTGGATTTGTTTTCACCAAGAAAAAATACATTCAAGAAGAAATTTCTTGCTACTTCTATCTTCCATTACTCCTTTTAAGGGAAAGTTTTGTGCGGTGGTTTCCCCCACTTGCCCACTTCTATCTAGGTATACCAAAATAAATTTATACAAGCGACCCATAACAGTGCCGCAACTAACTACAGACAAAAAAATACGGTTATTTCTGTTGCTAATATGAAGACGTTTTACTGATTCTTATTTTTACTGTGACTGCATGCCATATAATGTGAAATGCAAAGACTTTCATAGAATGCA
Organism: Scrobipalpa atriplicella; assembly: GCA_029255725.1. Taxonomy (NCBI): domain Eukaryota; kingdom Metazoa; phylum Arthropoda; class Insecta; order Lepidoptera; family Gelechiidae; genus Scrobipalpa; species Scrobipalpa atriplicella. The sequence continues at coordinate 5,708 of JARACY010002065.1, forward strand.
CGCGGGTGGTAATATCGTTGATATTTATATGAATACATAACTATATATAGTCGATAGCGTAGTATGAATCTTAAAACTTTTGGTATTTTCTTGCTTAGTTTTCCTCGGAGGGAAATTGTAAATTGTGTTTATTATTATTAGTCTGTGGCGGCGTCTTAACAGAAGTCGAGCACGGTTGTCGCAAGTACACCTGACAAATAGGCTCGTATTTATAAAGCGATCTCAAGATTGAGATCAATATTAAGTTTGGATTTGACAGGCCGTTTTGTACTGAAATGACATTTCTGATACAGACTCAACCTCGCTGTCACTCTTGAGAGCTGATAAAAATACGGGCCATATAGGGCTGCGGACAAACTCTACGGTATGTTACCAAAAAAAACAGCATAGCTTTTTTCTTATTGAGTGGGTTTTCAAGTCGATGAACGACCCCATAAACCCTGGTTTCATACCTTTAAACCGCCTATTAGTAACGACCACAATCAAATACAGCGATCGGAACGGACGGCTTGACTGCCCTCTGAAATATGGAATATTTTTCTTACAGACAATCAGGTGATTCAGCCTGCATTGTCCTGACCAAACTGGGAAAAATCCTACAAAGTTATAAATTGACAAATATTAACTTTGTGTTCCCCGCGTGATCGGGAGTCCATGGTATTGCCACTAGACCACAGAGGCAATTATAGCCTGATGCTTATCAACCCACAGGTTGTAAAATTCGTCTATCAGGGAAAAGGCATATAGGGCATTACTTGTGATCTAGTAAGTATCTAGTATTTACACATGTAAGTATGTTTACGTAGTTATTATTTTATTTATGCCAGGTTATACAATCGTTTTAGTACCTACCTTAGTTTACCTGCAAACATAATATCTCCTCTGGGTTTATCAAAGGTTGACTGGAAGAGATCCCTTAACGGGATAAGTCCGCCTTTGTACCACTACTTTGTTATTCTTAAGTATATTCCTGTATTTTAATTCTAAGAAGGTACAATAAAGAGCTTACATACATACATACATACATACTTGTGAATATAATACTTAACATTTTTAACTGCGCTTGACAAGCATGGCAAGTATGAAAAATATTCTCTAGCCAGAGGACTTTTGTAGCTAATGTGATCACATTATTTTCTTTCAACATCTCCTGACCTCCCAAAACTAGAAAAAAATACCTTTTTACCTTACCTTTGTAATAATAGCACAAGCATAGAAGTTCAAAATATCATAATTGTATGTAACTCTAACCTACGGTCTCATGAATTCATTACGGCTGAAACATCTTAGTTAGCGGGTGTGTTTGAGCAAACATTTTCATATGAGTAAACGCTTAGTTAGTGATTTAGGCACGTTTTGTAAATGTGTGCTGTTATCTTCAAATTATAAATGGGGGTGTGTTTTTGGTATCTTATTTTTCCCTAAAATGGTTCATGACATGACCCAGGTGATAATATAATATAACTTTTATAGCTAAACTGTTTACGGAATAGATTTCAATCCGTAGAACATTGAAAATTTTAGAGTTATAGGTAAGGACTGTCATATTTATAGGAAACTGATATAACGATTTTACAATATCTTGTAAAAATCTTGTCTATCACAGAGATGCGATGGCATGAAAGTAACGAAAAATTGCTACTTCTTTGGCAACTATTTATAGCATGAGAAAGTGGAATACGATAGATTAAACTGCCACCTTAAAATATCGTAAACATATCCAATACTTTTTTTAATTGCGAAACGTTTTGAGCTGTGTTATAAAGATAATTATGGGATTAGTTGACAACACTGTCATAATATTCACGAAATAGTTGAGCGTCCCTCTTCGCTCATTTAATTTGATGTGAATATGTCGCTGTAGGTACGTCACTTGTGTTTACCCTAAGTGTTGTATAATAACTTTAATTACATACTCGCGACTTTGGAAGCACTCAGTTCTTAGTTAAGCACTTAGTTAGGCCGCTTAAAGTCAGTTTTATGTTAAAGCCTAACAATTATGTTAAACTTTATATTTTTTCAATGTTTTCTTTGAGACAATCAATGCTATTGACAAGTCATTTGATTGAATTATGATTTATTTCAATGAACTCAATTCTAGATGGTCTATTAATAACTTGAGACAAACACTGGCACTTTAAAATTGCAAAGAGACAATAGATAATTGTTATTGGCTTTCATTTCTTGCTCTAACTGTATATTATTTTTGACATAAAATTAAATTAGAATGTAATAAGAAGGATCTTAGAAGCAAAAATAAAAGAAATTAATCTAAAGTTTATAATCAAATGTAACAATGTACAGTACAGAATAAATCTTTTGTCCCTTTTTAATTCTTAAACTATGCGAAAAGGTATTTTTTTAATTATCGAAATCAAAACATAATACACTGAAAAAAAAAATACTTTATTAAATTGATCAAGGAACTTGTTTACATACGAGCTTATCAAGCACTATGATTGAGATAATAAAATTAATATTAAGATCAATTATTCTGTTGATTGAAATTATAAAGAACTTGGTAGTGGTTATCAAGTAACTTGATTTGTTTAATTTTTAACATTATTGTCTTAAACACACTACTTTATACGTTCGTATTTAATCAAGTATTTTTTTCAGTGTATAAATTATACTCTTTTAATTATCTGCTATTCTTCAGATTTTTTCATGTCATCTCACTACAGGATAACTTTGAAAAAAAAATCTACCTGCTTTCCTTAAGCCAAAGTCAGTTTTTCTCTTTACTTACAAGGATCCAATAATGACCATACTTTATCACTGCTCCACCGGACGATCCTGAGATTTCTCAGATAAAACCCAAAGTCCTTTCTACCGTACTAAGATCAATATCTTCCATACAAACGGTTCAGCTTTTACTCCGATCAACTAGGGAGTTGACTCTGACATAATTCTTCAGTCACTGAAATTTTGCGTGTGTATAACGTGAACGATGTACGAGTAGATTTCAAATTATTAGCAGCTAAAATGTTAATTTTTCATTTAATTATGGTTATTTCATTCAACTGGCATATTTTGTCAATTTATTATACTTAGTCATCTTCTACCCAAGTCTACCCGCTGAAGTGTACAGTTTATTTTCTTTATTCTTCAATTCCTCACGCTCCGAACTATTATGCCGCCGGTCCGCTTGCTGGCCTTTTCGCTACTCTAGCCTACCATGACCAGTTATCATAAAGCCAAATTTCAGCCCTATCATAAAGCCAAATTTCAGCCCGGAATTATATTTGGGTGCTTCATAAAATAATCTCCACATTGACTGGACTATAATTGTGTTCCGTTCCCGTTTTGATCGGACCTTTCTTCGGGCAAAAGCCAAAAGTCAACAAAAGAGCTGTATAGACCCTTGTGTAATGAATCCAATGGGGTAAAGAAGTCCTCAAACTTACGTAAGAGCTTTATGTCCATGTAATAAGGATGATAATCGAATATACTGTGAACTTCATATTAGTATCTACCTTAATACATGTCGAAATATCTATAGATATTTACTCTACTAAAGTCATGAAATTCCTAACAAGTATACTTAAAACATAAATTCTATGTAAGATCATTTCAAACTGTTATTGTGTTGCAAATTACAATAATAGCGATTCTTTTATTTTGTGTTTGTTAAATTCATTTTAAATATTATTGTCTTTTATTACTACTGTCTAGACGTCTTTATCGGTGTACATACTGTCATAAAATTTACTTTTGAACATGAAATAGTAATTGTCAATTTCATTATTAAAGAGCTTTGAGTCAAATTAACTTCCAATAGTGAGTCGACTTTTACAAACTCTTGCAAGAAATAAGGTGTTGATTCTTAACCGGTTCCACACAGGCTGTTGTGTTCCCCGGAGTGTCGAATTTCCATACAAACGTAGTTTCACTTTCATTTTCAATCTGTAAAACCAATCTTAACTAAACTTTGTTTACCAAATGAAAATTATCAAATGTTTCTAATTGGTTTTGAATTGAAAATATGAACGAAGTAAAAAATTAGAGAGCAAATTTAATTTAAAGCGATTTTCACGCAAAAACGTTTTTTTTTGTGTCATTTTCTTCATGTGTATTATTTTAAAACGAAAACTAATTTGAAACATAGATAAGTTGCATTTGGTTAAGTTTGTATTTACCGTTTAAAAATGAAAACGTAACTACGTTTGTATGGGATTTCGTTCCGCTTCGGCAGACCCTTAAATACGTACCTTCATAATATAATCACTCCTTTGTACCTAATGGGGTAAGCATCTTGTCAAGGACCTATATAAAAGTTCGTTCCGCCACGTTTGACAAGTTTTGAGGCGTATTTCAGAAATATTGAGTATATTGCTGTAGTGATAGCAGCGCATCGCTTAAATTACAAAACACTGAAACCCTCGTCCCCCTGGTACATTCTATGTTTTTCTATTGCTCGTAGTGAGGCATGAAAGCAGCCATAAATTAGTAGGTAGTGGTAATTACGTAAGGGAAAAGCTCTCCAAAATCACAAAGGTGACGCGAAGCTCTTCACAGCGCTTTGCGGTGTTTAACAAACGACCACATAATAGAATAGAGCTTTGGAAATACTAAGAGCTTACACGCGAATAGAATCCTTAAAATCCTGACACGTGTACATTCAATAAATATACGTGTATATATATCGTAAGTGTACTGTTATACACGTTCTTACTGGAAAGTATTCATGGTTTTTCAACACGTGCAAAATTCGGAAATAATACCAGTCTTTCCCGTGTGGTGCCGGGTTAGAATACCATCACCCCGTAACTTCCTGCGGGTGTCGTAAAAGGCGACTAAGGGACAAATCCAGGGAATGGGCAGCAGCGTTCCCTGTGAATGGAAAACTTCTACTGCGCTCACTAACCCGCCTGCCAAGCGTGGTGAGTATGGCATACACCCCCCAATTCATGTTCAAAAATTTGAACATGATATCAATATTCGTAGAAGGTTTCGTCGATCTTATTGGTAAAACACGAGACAAAGATAACGTCATTGAATAAAAGTTACACTTAAAACAAAAAAGATATAACCACGATATAACCTCCCTCCGAATATCAATACAAACTTGACAAAAACAATTATTTCTCCAAATACCTTTTACGTGATTATGATACCTAATCGCTTCACGAGAGATTTATTCGTACAGCGTCCCATCCCAAATTTCAATTTCATAGTAATCGTTTGAAACAACAAGCAAAAGAATTTCTTGCAAAATTATTCGAGCCGAGGGGAAAAATTTCGAACTCCTGAACAATCCAGGCTACTCGGCCAGAATTTGGAAACTCGCAAGGTAAAAGAAACGGGGCGTAGATACAGTGCATACTTTGCGTTATTATGCTTAGCTTCAAATAACTTTGAGAGGTTGGGTTTCAGAAAGAATATGAATGTTTTATAGTATACAGTCTAGACTACATACATTCATAAAAGTGACTCCTTTATCCCTGATGGGGTAGGCAGAGCGTTAAACGCCTCATAAAAGGCACCTTCGCCAAGTCTGGCAAAAAAATTGTTTAATTTTAGATTGCAATGTGTATCGCTGTAGTGACAGGTTGTCAGCCCATCGCCTAAAATACAATACACTGTTACCCTGGAATCCCTTGTACTGATTTCTACAGAATGCCTGGGAGGAAGGGCAGCTGTTTTTCTATCGCTCTCAGTCCAGCATAGAAGAATCCAGCAAGGAATAGTCTAGACTAGATGCTTGCTAATGCAATTTAGATAATACTATTATTATAAAATCGAGTCTTTCCATGTACGTACATAGTCTTCATTTCGACTCTTCGGATGCGGAAGTGTCCGTATGACAGTTGGTGACATGCGGACACTTCCGCATCTAAAGAGTCGAAAAGACGAAACAGTGGTCAACAAAGAACCCGTGAGGCCATAGAGCCTTTCACGCTTTCTAGACTAAATTTATAATTGCAGCCACAACATTGTCTACATCGTATAGCAAAATTGCTACAACTGCTACGCCGTAGCAAGTAAACAAATATTGTCGTATATAATCAAAAAACAATGGCGTCAGACTAGAATTACAACTCCGAAACTCTTCCCTAAAGGGTCGTAAATGCCCAATAAAAGATGTTTGCGTATCCTAGGAATGGGCATCATTGTCCCTCCGATATATCAAATTGTACCAAATAGTTACTACATATGAGAATATGTGTAACATTCATCTTTTTTGGGCCAGTCAAGGTACCATTCCAAGTTAGACTGCATGCAACAGCAGTAAGTATACACGAAAAACTGTAGAATTATCACTGTGACAAATGCAATTTTCTTTTGATTTCCTTAGGAAAGGAATGGCATCTGTCACAGCGATCAACTACTGCAGTCTGCTGCTGCTGCGTGCAGTGCAACTTGGAATAGAACCTTTAAACAGTCAAAAACGTAGGTAGATATTACAGGTAGCTCTCAAATGTCGGATGTGGTGAAAAAGGCACCATCTTTAATTTTTTGACACTCTGATATGACACACCATCTAAGCTACTTATATCTAGTGATACTATCAGTTTGATACCGACACAAAATCACATTATGCCACCCTAGAAAAAGTAAACTTCTAAAACACGAGACGGAAAAAGTGATGCTGAGGCTACATTTTTAATATGCTGAAGAGTATACGAGTACTCTTTACGCACTTGAGATATCAGGTAGAAACAAGAAATATGAGGCGGAAAATTCAAAAATAACACCCACGAACACGGCGATATATCACTTTGATAGACAATAGCATAAATCAACACGATACCGGATCATCTATCACTTGATCTCGTGCGACTTCGTGCGACATCAGAAAATCGGTGCCAGCATCAACATGAGATTATAAGTCGAGCGTAGGATAGATTCGAGCATGAAATTAAAAAGTACCGTAGTGTATTTGTTTGGATGGGATCGGAGAATCAGATAGGCATTCATTTATTTATCGCATGGTGGCGTAAAAAAATCCTTTATTAGTTTTTCATTGTTCGGTGAAGTGTAAGTATTTGATTAATTTTCCATGGCGGAAATGCGAATAAGAAGATCGTCCATATACAAGCGTTTCATAATTCCATTTTTACGTCGGACCGATGAATGAGCAAAACTACAAGAGCGATCGAAGTCGTTTTATTTACTCCACCATAATAAGAAACTTTCAGGCTCTACTTTTAACTGCCTTTCTTAATCTGGGGTACGTTCAGAGCCGCTTTACCGATCGAGTTTTAACCAGGTAAAAAAATATCCTGCCCATATTGAATATTTGTCACGGCTTACTTGTTTGTTGTGAGACAAGGCTTCTGCCTCGACGTTTCGACCATATACGATGGTCTTCCTCAGGAGCTTGGAGTTGACACACCACCGCACAACAAACAAGTAAGCCGTGACAAATATTCAATATGAATAACACTTGTTTATCGTTTAATAATAAAATGTCCTGCCTGTTCAGAGGCCCCTGCCTGTCAGACGAAATTTCGACTAGGTGAATTTTTATCCGGCCCGTTCAGAGACACACCGGAAGTGAAGTTTTATCTGACAGCTGCGAAGATTTTGCTACCTCGAGAGTTTGCTAATATTTCGCCGGCTGTCAAATGTGTCTGTGTGTGTGTACGACGTTTATGATTGGTCGATGGTTTCAATGTGTTGCAATTTTGACAGTTTCGTTCGATGCACGTTCAGTGCGACTCACTAGTCTAAAATTCGAACATACTGGCCGTCTGAACGCAGCCCTGTTGGAGAAGAAACGGTAATAAATCAAAGATAGGAGTAGTTTTTATCTATCTTAAAAGCTAATGGTCCGTGGTGGGCTTTGTTAGAAGTTAAGTTAACAAGAGAGTTTACGATAAAAAAGTCGAAATTAACGTTTCTACCTATGATCTTATAAATTAACCCTTTACGGCATACGAGTCCAAATAAGACCACATTTTTTTTATTAGTTAGTCTCACTCAGTAAAGGTAACTAAACAAAAATAAACTATCAAAAATGGGTGGTCATATTTGGACTCGTATGCGTTAATGGTTTAACGAAGCCGTGGGCTTACTTTTTCTACCTTAATTTTATTGATGTATTATTGGAATGAAATAAATAATCTTTGTGTTTCATGTTCTTACGAAATACTGCTGTTAGTTGCTAAGAAAAGAGATTACTCTAGTCTCTATTTAAAAGGCATAAATAAAAACCTGTTCGGCGGCTCAAATCTCTAACACATGTGTTCATCAGGTTCTTCGGTGACTTGAAAACTGACTCGTTTGCGCCATTATCACTAAAAAAGAAAGAAAGAAAGATTATAAAAATATAAATGCTCTAGCAAAAAAATATTAGATTTTTTCCTATTTAGTGGACTGTCACATTGTTGAAAAGAAACTTAATTACCTAATTAGTTAATAGCAATAAAATTATCTTTTATCATAAGCACCGAAATTGTTAAATTGTTAATTACGCATCACTATTCCACATTTCATTAAAAACTAATTACTGTAATTAACCATTAATTTTCTATTATAACATTAGTACATTACGATACAAGTGCGGTGCGTTGATAGTTACAGCCGAGGCGATATTGCTAGCCCGAGCCGTAGGCGAGGGCTACAAGAAAGCAGAGGCTGTAATTATCAAACCGCACGTATGTCGTACGACGTTTTATAACATATTTGCGAGGAAATAGCTAAAAATTTAAAACAATACAGCGAACAGAAAAAAAGCGAGGAATAATTTTTACTCGTTCACAAATTAGCGATGCGCGCGCATCCACTACCGCGTAGCGCTTTTTTTTTAAGGCAAAGCACAAAAACCAGCCAGTATTACTAATAAACTAAATTAATATTTTTTTGATTTTGTTACAGATAAATGGTTGTAATTTATTGTAAAAATTAATTAAATCAAAGAATTAAATGTTTATTTTATTATACTTTATCTCCCAAAGTTAATTTTATTTATAAAATGTTGACCACTTTTCTGCCATAAAAACTCTTTGCTAAGATTTAAAAAAATACCATTCGATAAACCGTGCGTTTTACCTTATAAAAAAAAAACTCGTGTGTTTTACAGCACTCGTGCATTTTACATTACGATTACGCTCAAGTACGTAATAAGATACAATACAATATTGAAATTGGTGTAGTAAGAGACCCTTTACGAGCAAATGTGTTATAAAATAAATTACGAAACTGTATAATTTATTTAACATTATCTGAAATTGTGATATCAGCCATTTTCCTATCTACTTTGCATGCTCAAATAGCTGAAGAATTAATTACTCGATTTTAATAGCTTATCACCAAGTCGATTATCTTAATGATGTTGAGGTACTTTACATAATAGATAGAATAGAATTATCTTATGAGGCTATAGTATGCTCAGAGGCGAATTTAAATAAATAGAGGTTAAAATTTTGGTAACAGTTTTGCGACCCAAATTGCGACACCTAACATTTTTTCAAATTTTCTTTGAGAACTACTTACATATAAACATTTTTATGTTTATATTTTACTACGGCTGTTCATTTACACTATTTGTCGTTATCCAACGACATGTTTCGGAGCTGCGGAGCTCCTTCATCAGGCGGTTGAGTGCGTAGTAAAATATAAGTTATTATGTCTCATTTAAGTTTAAATAAGTTAATTTTTATGTTTGTTATGTTCCTCACTGTAGGTTCTGAAAAATCGTTTTCGTTTATTATTGAGAAGCACTAGGTATAGCCAATATTTATTATTTATTTTACATAGCTGTCATATAAATAAGCTGTAGGGGTTGTGTATCCTAGCAACTACTGTTCATCGGGTCGAAACGTACACTTAATAAATAACAAATATTTCCCAATTCATTCATTTAATGGGACGTCATTGAGCACCGTGTAGCCCATTAAGATTTTCTGTGCCAAGTCAGAAACTATTAGGTGCTTTCAACTAAAACAGACTTACCTACTACAACTCGAAAGATACCGCAACTTTCCTCAACAAAATAAGTAAAAGATTGACTCTAAGTATGTTTCCACGTCACAGTCCGCAACTTTGTTACAACTTTGATATTATATTAGGTAGGTAAACCTACTTCTATAATTACTACGACATAGGATTTCTACCTTTGGTTTAGTGGATCGGTATTATGTCGTAGGCCAAATAACTTCTCTAGGTATTTCTTAAACGTGTCTATGGTTGAATTTTTGGATTGACCTATGTCCTTATTATTATAACCTAACCTAACCTAACTTACTTATAATTTAACAAAAATACCATTGTTAGGATAGAGGCTAGCCATAAGAAGGACCTAAATTATCACTTTCCGAATCATGTAGGTAGAGCCTGAATATTTTTTATCTACCTACGAGTACAACAATGTTTTCCATATTAGCATAGACTAACTTCTCTAGAAGACTGCTTTAACCGCCATACTAGAGAGCGTACCTCGATACTCGATAAAAAGGTCAAAATGCGAGCAAACCTTGATGGCGCTGGCATATTGCTCGAAGAGTCCGTTGTTAATATAGGTCATAAAATTGAAAAAAATCAATAATAACTTGAACCAAACTATCTTTTAAGATTTTTTAAAGTAGAAATACACAATGAGAAATGCTGTTTAAAACATCTGAATTACATATTCAGTTGACACAATATTTCGCTAATGTCAATAGATGGCACTGCTAAGTAGCGGTGTACGCAGTTTATAAGGGAGGTTATCAGTCCTCTTTGTTTTATTCGTCCATTTTAATAATAATTAATAATTTAATAATTTATTTTTATTTCTTAAATGTTTACAGTTATTACTTACGGACTAGTATAAAATATCAAATAACTTATTAATTTTTAAATTACTTATTTAAATGAAGGAATGTAAACAGGCTGTATGATTTACAGTTGGTAGGACTTAGGTAACTTAATTAAAATCTGAAAATTAGTGTTTTGATACCTAAACTAAGTAAATATTTACCTGTATCTTAGGTATCTCACACTAGTGATCAAAAATATGATCGAAATTGTAATTACTTATGGTCTAATGTTTGTGAAGAATATACTAATTACTGATTTACTCTTATAAAATTTGTGTTAGTATTTTCTTATTTCTATGTGTTAGTGGACAGTAAAAAAGAAATGTAAAACTAGGCAACTATGTTTATAGTGGTAAGTGAGGTGATAAAATAAGGAAGTCCATAGCAAAATTTGCATCGGTCATGTCAAATATTGGGGTCATATTATATCCAACTTTTCAATGTCGAGTGCTGCAGTGTTGTAATTTAGTTTTGTGCATTTAAAGTTGATATCTGTCCTAGAAAGAGTCTTTTGCATGCTCAGCACTTCCGCATTGTGGTCAGTCAAGGTCGATGTTGAGTAATGTCTAATGTTTTAAGCGGATACGTTGTTTTGGCTAAAATGTGGTCTAAGCAGTTTCTGTTTCTAGTCGGAAAAAGTTAAGATGGAACTAGGTCATTATACGTGATAAAATTTAGGTATGCAGCAGATCTGATTATATATACGCAAGAGGCGCGGCGCCCTAGGCGCCCTAATAGTCTATGGAGTTCAGGAGTCTCATTTCGGCGCTTTTCCTTGCTGGACATGTCTCATCTCCAGTCTTGTGGGAGCTTGGTTTGTTAAAGCGCTGGCAGGTTGCACACTTTTCCGGTTGTTCCTTTTTGGTGCACTCCTTAATACTGTGGCCAATATGGCCGCAATGGCCACATGTAGAGTCGGTGTCTCGACAAAATTTGGCTGAGTGACCGTACTGTTGGCATTTGAAACATCGGGTCACTAGGGTGAAATCTTTTACGGGGCAGGAGGTCCAATTAATAAAAATGCGCCCTTGCTGAATAAGGATTTTCCTTACGTCAGCCGTAACTTCCAGAATAAAGTTGCATGCCGGAGCATCCTTTCGTCCTGATTTATGACTCAGCTTGATTGAGCTAATTGTTTTTTCTTTCGTTAAACTTGGGTGCTTGTCCGCAATATTCTGCTCATAGATGCAGTCCTTAAGTTCAGCTTCCGTTGTATTTGAAGGCACACCTAGAAGGATAATTCGGGGACATTTTTTGGTGGTCTCTTTAAATGTCAACCCTGAGGTTTTAAGGGTCTCAGTTTTTTTTATCTTATCCAAGTCATCTTTTCTATCTGTGCTTATAATAACTCCTCCGTTTTTGGTCATTCTTACACCACGAATATGCAATTTTAATTCCTCTGGCTTGATTAGGGTCTGGACTAATTTCTTGGTCTCTTCACTAGTTTTCGCCTTATTCTCTGGATAAATGACAATGCTGCTTGTGCTTGAGGGGCGAACAACAGAGTTGGTTCTAGTTTTGACTGCATCGGCAAAAGATAAATTGGGCTGTGCTGTTGTGGTCGGGGCAGATATCATGCTCAGTTTCAGGTCTTCTATTTTTGCAACTATTTCATTTTCTTCTTTACGGCTGTTGAGTTGATGGTTAGCCGCCAGGTATTTATATTTAACAGCCTGATATTGGACAGCCATTTGCGCTACCCCCGCGAGAACGTTTCTAGATAGGGTGCTTATCCGTTGTTTTTGGTCAGCATCTAGTTTTTTGGTCGATTCGTTTGATATAGAGCAGATATCATCAAGGCTGTGCTGGATTAGAGAAATAAAGTGCTCTATCTCTGGAGTCGACACAATTTTCACCTCGGTATCCATCGTGGTAGGCGCTGTTCGTTCCCGTTGCTCCGGAGGACTTCGGTGTGTTAAAGAGCTCCGAGTAAACGGACTATTGTTCGCACTCATGTCTTAGAGGTAAAAATTTTACACAAACATTTCGCACTGACACACTTACAGTACGTGCACATTTGTCGCGCGCTGACAATTGCGGAAGTTATGTTGACACTATTGTTATTATTTAAATGAATTAAAAATGTGCAGAAAACACGTCTGATCACTGTCGCTGCTGTGTTTTTAATCCATGATATTAGGTACCTTTGTTAATCCATGTTTCTTGGGCAAAGTTGTTCGTTATTATGAGAACATACCTACCTACATATCCTTGGATATTTCTAACTCATACTGTAACAACCTGTAGGATACACGTGGGCATAAATTGGCTACTTTCCAACTAGTCAAATCAGCAACTTTTTATGAAATGTCAAAAACGCTTTTTTGTATGAAAATAGTAAATTATGACGTCACATTTTAGTAAATATTGACTAATCAAATCAATAACTTATATACTTTTAATTCGATTATTAAAATCTAAATGTGCATATTTTTTTTTAATGATGAATGAAATCCACAATATTTTTAGCCATTAGTTTTACGTATAAACGTTTTGAATTTTTTAAGCTACCCAGTCAAGTACCCAACTGATTGCGGTATAATTACTTCAATTATTATTCCCAACTTTCGTTACTTTTCTTGGAAGAAAAGGTAAGGAAATACATATTTTTTTTCATATTTCGTATTATCCGTGAGAAAGAAAATTTCGTCAGTGTTTTTACCTGCTTTTTTTGACAATGATAGATAGCAGTTCTCTACGATGTATCAAAAGCTTTTGATATTTTTGTCACTTAATAGCTAGACGCAGCTGCGATTACTGGCTTTATCTTGGTATATTTTATGTTAAGGCAACACAGTTTTTTTTTGTAGGAAGTACCTAGTTATTATACAGGGTGTAAAAAAGTACTGCGTGTTCCTTTAAACCACATGCACTACTGATGATACCAAACAACTTTCCCAAAGCACAAAAATTTTAGCTCGAAAAATAAATTGCCTTGTCCATACAAAACTAAAAATTGCAAAAAAAAACTTTCAAATCTTATTTAAAGCAGAAAATTTTAACCTTTATACAGCGCGTAGAAATCTGCGGGACATAACTACAGGGTGTGGTGTAAACTGAAACGCGGCTCGTAATAGCTGTGACGTCAGAACGCTACTCTTACTTATTGCACACTGCAGTTTCAAGTCGTGAAAATTGCAATATACCTTGCATGGAACTATTTAGATGAAAATGCAGTTGCTTGGAAGGTTGCAACAGTCTTGATTTACTTAGGCTCGTATTTATAAAGCGATCTCAAGATTGAGATCAATATTAAGTATGGATTTGACAGGTCGTTTTGTACTGAAATGACATTTCTGATACGAACTCGAACTCGCTGTTTATAAATACGGGCCTTACAGTTTGACTCAATGAAACTGTGTCAGAGTTTTTAATCCGCCTAGGCCTCTGTAATAATTTAAGTTACTAACACAATTTTAATCAAACCTCTGAAGGATGAAAATATTTTCTTGGATAAGTTTGATTCAGACATAATCTGCATACATACATAAAATCACGTCTTTATCCCTAATGTGGTAGGCAGAGTGAAAACGACCTTAACAAAGGTTGTTCCGCCATGTCTGGTAACAAGTTGAGTGTTATGACAGATGATTATGAATATTGCTATAGTGACGGGTTGTCAGCTCTTCGCCTAAATTGCAATACACTGAAACCCTCGAATCCCTTAGCTGGTTTTTACAGCACGCCCGGAGGAGATGCAGCTGGCACATTTTATGTTTTTTTATCACTACCAGTCCAGCATCGAACTTACAACCTACATCTAGAGCCCTAGGTTCAGACCATTGAACCACAATAGCAGAACATTAGTAGTGGATGTAACGGCGGGTTGAAAAACTAGTTTATAAATAATTTTGTAAACTTCCTTTTTGTAACACCTTTTATATCTTTTAACAGCGGTGTTTTCAGCCAAATGGGTGTTTAATTTTTAGCAAATTCGAGCTAATGGCTTACCTCGTGAAGCCAAAACTTGTTTATTTTGTGAAAGCTTAAGTACTTTCACACAAGTTGTAATTAAGGCAATCAAACAATTGTTTACGTAAAATAATAGAAACTTTTTAGTAACTGGGCTTGTATTAGAAGGTTTGATGAAAATCTTTAACCAATTCGCATTAGTATCATTTAGTAAATTAAATACCTACAAACACATGATCACTTTCATAGCCCCCACTATGATTCCCTGTATCGGGGTGCCATGGACATATATAGAAACAACCACAAAGAACGCCCAGACCCAGAAACAGACATTTAAATTCATCACTCAAATGTGTGCCCCGGCCGGGAATCGAACCCGGGACCCTCTGTATCACAGAAGAGTAAAAGCTAGCGCAGCGACTTCTCTAATCAGTGCTCTGCGTAGCTGGCAGATACAATGCCAACTAGGCTGTGATGTATGAGAGTTTTTTTTTTTATTATTATTATTTCTAATAGGCAAACCATTTGTGCGCCATCGCACCTGATGGAAAGTGATGATGCAGACGATGATGGAGCATGTTTGCCTAGATAATGTCTATTCACTCTTGCCTTAAAAAGGCCCAGGTTATATCGTTCCGGGAACAGATCCGCAGACAGGGAGTTCCACTCCTTAGCCGTTCGCATTAAAAATGTTGATCCAATTGTTTTTTTAATATTTTTATGACCTGTATTCCTTGGGGAAAGTTGTTTAGTTACATGGGTGGATTCACATCCTAGAATTTGGTCAGCAAATTTTTAACACCCAATATTTATTGTACAAACTAATGACCGCTAGACCGCTAGCTACCTATATTAAAGTGGCTCAGAGCGTCCGATACAGGGTGTCTGAGTATAAACAATGGCGGGTAGCGCTGACGTCATCGGCCCACCCTCTTATTACACCGACCATGCGGAAAATTCTCGAGTGTGTGCCCTCGTTTATGTTTTGCTTCGGTGTATAATATTTATTATTTGGCCGGTTAATGTTACAATGTGTTAGAAAAGTGACGCAAAACTACTTATATATCCCAGAAATCTAAAACTGCGTTTATTTAAAATATCACTTTAAATTAGGTACATTATCTGTGTTCAGACATTTAACTCTTAAGTTAATTAAGGGGCTAAATGAAATTGTGTACATAAAAATGCTGCACATAATTGTTGTCAGCTCATCGCCTGAATTGCAATATGTACGCCAAACCTGTGGGTGCCCTCTTTGAAATAGGCTATTTTCCTACTAGTCAAATCAGCAACTTTTTATGAAATGTCAAAACGCTTTTTTGTATGAAAATTGTGAGTTATGACGTCACTGGCTCGTAAATATTGACTACTCAAATCAATAACTTCTATATTTTTAACTCGATTATTAAATCTAAATGTGCATATTTTTTGAAATGGTGTATGAGATCCACAATATTTTAGCCATCAGTTTTAAGTATAAACGTTTTGAATTTTTTAAGCCACCACCCGGTCAAAATGCCCATTAACATTATTTTTAGGCCTAGATAAGTGTAGTTAAGTAAATAATTCTGCAAGAGAGGATTCCTTTATTCCATTACATCCTGAACATAACATCCAAAATTACGTAAGTTCAATAATTATTATAAAATGTCTACGAGTTGCTACGGCGTAGCACGCGTAGCCCAGTGCTACGACGACGTTCTAACGCTGACCTTATTAGCTATCAATGTTCTTTTAGTACTTCCATGCTGGACTGGGAGTGAAAGAAAAACATACGCTGTCCCTTACACCCCGTATATGTTCTATAAATATATTTTCTTGGACTAAAGCTGCTAAAGAGCTTTGTGAAGATTTCCAGATCGTGGCCTTGCTTCGGATCACTTAAGCGGTCACGGATTTATACAGCGAAAATGTTGTATAATATTTTCCCCAATTTATAAAATCTCTTGACAAAGCCTACTTATGATTGTTGATGTCACGGCTTTTAGTCTAGCTAGAGAGTGCTAGATATTTAAGGATAAATAATACTTATTTAACTGTTAATAAAGGAGATTGGGAGATTGTATAGTTAACGTTATTTTTTATTATTATTTGACAAGACTCTTCCATGCTGGACTGGGAGTGATAGAAAAACATAGAATGTGCCAGATGCATCTCCTCCCGGGCATGCTGTAAAAATCAGCTAGGAAACCAAATCCTGGTGATAGTTGTTCAGTATCGTTGACTGAGCAATCCCTATCAGTTTGCGGGACGCTGTCCCTTACACCCGGTATACCATTTCTGTTACACCCTGTATAAGACTAACTTGTGAAAATCTCAGCGTAAGCACGTATTAAACGTTTGGGTCGCTAAGTGGGTGGGCGAGGAGCAACAAGTCAGTATCGACTCGCTAGATTGTGACCGGAATAAAGAGGTGATGCCGCAGACCTAGGCTCGTATTTATAAAGCGATCTCAAGTTTGAGAGCAATATTAAGTTTGGATTTGACAGGTCGGTTTGTACTGAAATGACATTTCTGATACAAACTCAAATTCGCTGTCACTCTTGAAAGCTAATTATGAATACGACCCTTAGTTTGAAGAAGATACTGCAAGTCCAAACCCGATGGTGTAGTGGATAGGGCCTCTGTCTCCTGTGCAGGAGGTCGTGGTTCGAATCCCATCCCACAACTTATACCAATGTGTTTTTCGGTTTCCGAATTTCATATGGACGTTTATTCAGCGTTCACGATTTAAGAAAACTTCGTAAGGAAACCTGCACACACTTACGTAGAAATTCGAAGGATGTGTGTGAAGTCGACCAATCAGTACTGGTCCCACGTGGTCGATTAAGGCCCGATCGCCGTCTACATGGTAGGTTCGTGCCCCTCAGTGGGGGCGTATATCAGCTGATAATGATACTGCAAGTCCGCTTGCTTGTAATAAAACTCCAATTCGCCATGATACATATTTAGAAAGTAAGAAAGCGGGGCAAGGGTAACAACTCATAGAAAATATAGGCACGCTTTCTGAGGTTTGCACAACTGTAACTTAGGCTCGCATTTATAAAGCGATCTCAAGATTGAGAGCAATATTGAGTGCGGATTTGACAGGTAATTTTGTACTGGAATGACATTTCTGATACGAACTCAAACTCGCTGTCACTCTTGAGAGTTGATTATAAATACGGGCCTTAATCTATCAATCTAAATATTTGACTGATTGGACCCAAATGACAGTCACACGAAGATAAAAATCATAAAACTTAATCTTAGACAAACTAAAGAACTTGTATAAAAATATCTTCCATGCTGGACTGGGAGTGATAGAAAAACATAGAATGTTCCAGCATGCATCTCCTCCCGGGCGTGCTGTAGAAATCTTCAAAGGGATTTGCGGGTATCAGGTATTGTAATTTAGGTGATGGGCTGATAATCTGTCACTAAGTATATATAGCAATATACAGATTATCTGGAATAACCCTCAAAACTTGTCAGACGTGGCGAAACGACTTTTGTTTAGGTTGTTTACGCTCTGCCTACCTCATTAGGGTTAAAGGCGATGTATGTATGAACATATAAAAATACTCTGGAAAATACAAAATCATGTATTTTACGATACAAAGTTTCTTTTTCCTTTTGCTGAAAATTAAATGCATAATGGAAAACAAATGAGAACACTCGAGCGTATAAAATATGTGTGCTACATAGTTTATTGCGAATGTATTTTCCATACTGTGACAATGAAAAATTACTCACCTTCTGGATATTGCAATCAAAGGAGTTTTGCTATGCATGTAATCATTTATTTGTCAGTAATAGTTACTTAAGTAATAGTTACCTATATTATTTGATTGAAAAGATTTTGTCTTTATTTGCCAGACGTGACGAACGACATAATATTTTGACCCTTTGTTAACCCCATACAAGCGTGATTTATGAATATATTATATTGTTAATTTTATATGCATGCTGCCAGATATAATTAAATCCCACTTAAATTCCAAATTATGTCTTTAGCATTTTTGCAATGGAAATAAGATGGCGCCTTGTAAATCCTGCTTAATATTATAAATGCGAAAGTTTGAATGTTTGGATGTTTCTCAACCACGCTTCAACCACTGAACGGATCGGGATAAAAATTGGCATACATATCGGGTAGATTCTAGAATAGGATGTAGGCTACTTTTACATACATAGGTACATACTATCACGCCTGTATCCCTAATGGGGTAGGCAGACCGTCAACGACCCAAACAAAGGTCGTTCCGCCACGTCTGACAAGTTTTGAGGGTTGTTTAATGTTGAAACTCTTTGGTTTCTGTCCAATAAGAAACACCCTGGCCGCCTTTTTACATGTCTTTTTTTGTATATTCTGTTTGATGTTCTATGCCAAATTATCTTGAAAAAAATACGTTTTTACTAACACACTGCGTGGTTTATTTTATTCTGCTTATTTTACTACTTGTAGTAACTATAGGTTATGGGAAAGCTATTATAAACGTATATTTTACGGGACCTTCATTGCGTCTGTGAATCAAGAAAAATATTCACATAATGGCTCAAAGCGGAGACATTCAGCAGCAAACTGGTGGAACACCATCAACAGCTCTAAGGTACCCAATTCAAGCTACTTCTTCTACCGCCCCATCTATCGAAAAATTAGACGGTTCATCTAATTATGGGAGCTGGTCTTTTGGCATGAAAATGCTTCTGACAGATCTAGACTTGTGGAACTTTGTGGATTCACCAGTAGACATGAGATCTACCTTGAACGTAACTGATTTCAAGAGATTAGACTCCAAGACTAGAGCCAAAATATGCCTTATGGTAAAAAGTCATATTTATCCTGTCATCCAAAACTGCACCAGCGCAGTAGACACGTGGGAAAAACTAAAGGAAACCTATGCTAACAGTGGCCTTCTACGACGCTTGAACCTACTCAAGAAACTCTTTAATTCAAAGTTGGTAA
Source organism: Scrobipalpa atriplicella (assembly GCA_029255725.1). Taxonomy (NCBI): domain Eukaryota; kingdom Metazoa; phylum Arthropoda; class Insecta; order Lepidoptera; family Gelechiidae; genus Scrobipalpa; species Scrobipalpa atriplicella. Next base: position 25,313 of record JARACY010002065.1, read on the forward strand.
GAAGCAGCTCTATGGAGGACTACGTCAACAGCATTCGCTCTGTACAGCAACAACTCACTGACATTCAACATGCAGTCGACGACGAATTTGTTGGAGTTGTGATGCTAGCGGGTTTAACTGAAGAATACAACCCTCTGGTCATGGCTTTCGAGCACTCCGGATCCAAGATTACAGCTGATACTGTCGCCTCACTACTGATGAAGGAGAAGCATCGCGAAAAACCCTCAACGAGCAGCGACAATACAGCACTATCTACAGGTTGTGACGGATCGAAGCGCAATACCAAGTTCTGCGCATACTGCAAGAAACCAGGCCATCTTATATATGAATGCAAGAAGAGGAAGTACAAGAATTCCAAGAAGAATGTTACTAGTGCCGCAATTGTTACTAATAATATTTCTGATTTAGTTCTTTCATCCTCATTTCATTCCCATCCCACAGAATCCAAGGATATATGGTTTCTAGACTCAGGTGCCACTACACACATGAGCAACAGAAAAGAGCACTTCCTGCATCTTTCTAGACTTATCAAGCCTGTAACTGTTGCGAATAATAGTCAAATCCTAAGCGAAGGAAAAGGTACAGTTTCTTTAAATGTTTCTAAGAACATTCACGCTATTTCGGAAGTTCTTTATGTACCAAATTTAAACACTAATTTGCTATCAGTACGTAATTTGGTAGTGAAGGGTTACATAGTAGTATTCGCTAAAGCAGGGGCATACATTTTATTACAAGATAAATGCACAATTTCAGGTGAAATTGTAGCCACAGCCTCAAATTACAAGGGTTTGTATAAACTCGACATCTGTGAGAGCGCCAACTTGACTACGGTCAATGAGTCAATGTCACTCTGGCATAGACGTCTCGGGCACCTCAATGTCAAAGCTATGGCAATCTTGAAGAAAAGAGGTCTAGGTATAAATTACAATGCAAGTTCGCATGAAACCTGCATACCCTGCCTTCAAGGTAAACTTGCGAAAAAACCCTTTAAAAAGTCTAAAAGTAGGTCGCATAACTTACTAGATCTCATACATTCCGACCTTTGTGGACCAATTAGCGTACAATCTTTTGGAGGCGCTTTATACTTACTTACTTTTACTGACGACTTCAGTCGAAAAACTTTTGGATACTTTTTAAAAGCTAAAAGCGAAGTTTTTTCGAAATTTGTAGAGTTTAAAAACCTCGTGGAAAATCAAATCGGGCGCAAAATAAAATGTTTACGGTCGGATAATGGTCGCGAATACGTTAACGGGCCAATGTCTAACTTTCTACGCGAAAACGGAATTATCCACCAAACTACAGTCCCATATAATCCACAGCAAAATGGAGTCGCAGAACGAGTTAATCGGACAATTATTGAGAAAACACGTACTATGTTACACGACTCGAAGCTACCCAAAGCTTACTGGGCAGAAGCTGCAAATACTGCAATCTACTTAAAAAATCGCTCTCCTACCCAGTCTCTCAATAATAAAATCCCTGAAGAAATATGGTCCGGTCAACAAATCGATCTCTCTCACCTGCGAGTCTTTGGTTGCGAAGCACACGTGCTAGTACCAAAAGAGAAGAGAACGAAACTTGAGTCAAAAACTCAAATATGTACATTTGTCGGATACTCGACAGAAACGAAAGGCTATCGCCTCGTAAATCCCTCAAATCCAAGAAAAATCATAACTGCTAGGGATGTAGTCTTTTTAGAAGACAATATACGTACCGTAGAATTCCAAACCATCAATGAAGATCACAGTCCTTCTGCCACAAATGATACAGTAGAAATTCAATTTCCAGTTCCTTCTGATATAATCCCAGGACAATCTTCGTCGACGTCACAGCGTAGTAGTACAGAAATACCCGTCAGTGAAACCGAAAATGTGCCTGCGCCTGTTGAAATTGAAAATGAAGAAGTCTCTGCAGACACTGAAGAGGCAGCTACAAACCTTCAATCAGGCAGCACCACGAATGCTACCGCTGAAGACCCTGTCATTGTCGAACGAAGGTACCCTTTAAGAGAAAGACGTCCACCGGTGAGATTTCAGGAAAATCTCTTTCTTACATCAGATTTGGAACCAGAAACGTACAAAGAAGTAACTGATCACCCGCTCAAGGATAAATGGCTTGAAGCCATGAAGGCTGAATATAATTCATTGATGAAGCACGGCACCTGGACCCTAGTTGACAGACCTAACGACAGGAAAACCACCAAATGTAAATGGGTATTCAAAATCAAAAAGGACACATCTGGTCAAGTGACCAAGTACAAGGCTAGACTAGTGGCCAAAGGATTTACCCAAGTCGCAGGAGTCGACTATGGTGAAACTTTTTCCCCAGTCGCTAGACTATCTTCAGTACGTCTTTTACTCGCATTCGCTGTTCAAAATGGTTTGACTGTCGACCACCTTGATGTGGAAACAGCCTTTCTAAATGGAGACTTAGAAGAGGAAATATATATGGAACAACCGGAAGGCTTTTCCACTGATCCAAAACAGAAAGTCTGCCTACTTAAAAAGGCATTATACGGTCTGAAACAGGCGCCACGCCAATGGAATAAAAAAGTCTGCCAAGCCATGGCAGAATTATCGCTAAGTCAAGCACCGTCAGAACAATGTCTCTACTATAAGAGATCAGGCAGCGATATCTTAGTCGTCGCGGTATTCGTAGACGATTTCTTCCTAATGAGCACCAGCGGTCCCATGAAGGAGCATTTCAAAAAGGAACTTGCGAAAAAGTTCACTGTTAAAGATCTTGGTGCTCTAAGGGACTGCCTGGGCATGAGAGTCACCCAAAACAAGGGCACTATAACTCTCGATCAAACAAAATATATTGAGAAAATTATAGACAAGTTCGGCATGAATGATGCAATAAGCGTCACCACACCGCTAGAACCTGGCCTTAAACTAACACTCCCTGACAAGGATGAGGAGCCGTTTGAAGCCCCATATCAGGAGCTTATCGGATCTTTAATGTACATTGCGATTTGTACGCGACCTGATATCGCACATTCGGTCTCATACCTTTCTCAATTCAATGCACATTACGGGGGGGTACACTGGAAATCCGCCAAGCGCGTCCTCCGTTACCTAAAAGGGACGAAGAATATGCGGCTTAATTTTCAATCCAACGGCCAGTTTTATCCAATCGGTTTTTCAGATGCCGACTATGGAAACAACCTAGTCGACCGCCGGTCGTATACCGGTGTTGTGTTTATGATGAGTGGAGCACCTGTGTCTTGGGAAGCCCGCAAACAGCGCACAGTTGCCCTCTCGACCACAGAGGCCGAGTACATGGCACTGGGCGAGGCTTGCAAGGAGGCTATTTACCTAAAATCACTCATCCAAGAAGTCTTCGCTATCACTCATACTCTGATCATCCACACAGATAATCAAAGTTCAATCAAACTGGCACACAATAACACATATCATGCACGTACCAAGCACATCGACATTAAACACCATTTTATTAGGGAATCATTATCACACGACGACCTCACCATCAAGTACATCCACACAAATGAAATGCTAGCTGACATCCTCACAAAACCATTACCAAAATTAAAACATTACAGGTGCATCAAATATCTAGGTTTAGGTTAGGTGTAGGTTTTGTATGTTATGTCCTTTTTCTTTTAATCAGTGAGTGTCATATAAATATAAAGTGTAGATAATTGATAGGTGTTTATAGTGTGTATATATAGGATTTTTTTTGGTGCTAGTGTTAAGGTGTACAGTGAACTTTGATATTTAGTGTTATATGTATATAGGGTGTTTCCATTGCGGGGGGGTGTTGAAACTCTTTGGTTTCTGTCCAATAAGAAACACCCTGGCCGCCTTTTTACATGTCTTTTTTTGTATATTCTGTTTGATGTTCTATGCCAAATTATCTTGAAAAAAATACGTTTTTACTAACACACTGCGTGGTTTATTTTATTCTGCTTATTTTACTACTTGTAGTAACTATATTTAAGATAGGTTTGTATATTGCTGTAGTGACAGGTTGTCAGCCTTTCGCCTAAATTAAAATATACTGAACTCCTCTAATCCCTTAGCTGGCTTTTACAGCATGCCCGGGAGGAGATGCAGATGCAGCTGGCACATTCTATGTTTTTCTATCGCTCCCAGTCCAGCATGGAAGCAAGGCTATTTTTAACCGCGGGAAAACCTCGATTTTAACGGGAAAACTCATTTAACGCGAGTGAAACCGCAGTCGGTAAGCTGATTCTTAATAATCCCCCATTTTCATTTTACCGTGTCTCGAACGAAATAATATTAACGCTGGTTGGAGACGAATGGGTATTAAAGAGCAATCAAAAGTATGATTTAACAGTAAATCTGTTCTGAATATAAATCAGGTTTCGAGATAAATCACACACAATACGAATATGAGTGGTATGGCAGTAAAAAGTTAATTAAAATGATTTTTTTTCTTAATTAACATAATTGTTTTTTCTGCTTTAAAATTTAAATTCAGAAAGAAACACAGCGCCGAGCGGCTTATTATGTTCTATTTAACCCTTGTCCACGAAGAAATTAATACATTTTGATAAGTTTCAAGTTCGTAGACAAAACTCAACTAATGATCTTTGAATTCAGTTTAGAACAAAGACAAAAAAAACGAAATAATTGAAACCATGACCACAAAACCACCAGCCATTTTCTTTTCAAACAAAATAAGTTCTATTTTGACAGTCGCACATACTGAAGACCGAATTTTATACTATGTTTACCCCGCATGGTCTGAAACAATAGGCATATGGTCTTATCACTGAGGCACAGGTTCACGTTAGCTTAGCTGTACTGTCAGAGAATATACAGGACTATTGGGCGCTTTTCCACTAGACGGCACGTCACCGGCAACGGCGACGGCACGATACCGTCGACGATGTCGTAGGTGAGATAATGTATGAAAATCAATGAAATTATATGACACGCTTTTCCACTTGCCGGCACGGCATGTCATCGATTCCCATAGATATTGTCACGTGATCGTCGCCGTGCCGGTGCCGTGCCGTCTAGTGGAAAAGCGCCCATTCTTCTTTAGTCAGTACGCAATCTTATAGGGGTGACTCAGACAACGAAACTTGCACAAAATATGTAGTTTAAATTAATGATATTAAATTTGGCTCAATTCGCCTGTCACTTTCCGATTCAAAATATTAGGACAGGAGATTTATTCTCTGCGGTTTTCGATTATAACCTACAAATTTTGTGTCTATTTGTAAAAATAAAACATATAGAACAGATTTCTACACAACAGGTTTTGCTTACATCAAATTTCTTTAATCATTTTTGTTCATAGGTATATATAATGTATAAAATTATACAACAAGGTGCAGTACAGTTAAACAAAACTTTTAAACGTCCCATCACCACACATGCCGTGAGTATAACTCAACCAAAACTTGTTGACAGTCGTCGGACTAAGGGGATCATAATGTTCGAAACTCAGCGCTTCGGTACTCCAGCTTCTGAATTCAGTTGCATAATAGTTATTGTCAAAACTTTCGCGGCAGAGCGTTGCAGTTATGATTTCACTCCAGTTTTGTCTATTGGAAGAGCGGGGTTTGGTAAAACAATGGAGAACAAGTACTAATGAACGAATTTAATTTGAATCACTTACTTAAGCATTTCATGATTCACGAGTTGTTGGAATGTACTTACTTGTTACACACAAATAACGATTGAAGGATTGTTTGAGGATCGATTTATCGTAAAAGTAAAAGTACGTCAGAGCCTGAGGGTTTCAGTATTGTAATTTAGGCGATGGGGTGACAAGCTGTCACTATAGCAATATACAGATCTGTCTTGAATTACCCTCAAATATTGTCAGACGTGGTGGAATGACCTTTATTTAGGTCGTTGACACTCTGCCTACCCTATTAGGGATATAGGCGTGATTATATGTATGTATGTATGTATGTACGTCAGAGCCGAACCGAACATACCTACTCATTTGAGCCTTTGTTCAAACATGACTCTTGGGATCAAAAGATGACATTCAGCCATATTATAAATTATCCAAATAAAAGACCTCGTTTCGAAGATCGATTGAAAGAGTAACAAAGTATGAAACGATAGCTTAATAAATTAGTACCTTTTCTTCATCATTGCCTTAAATTTGATAGTTTTCAAATTCAAGGCAATGTAGTCTAAACAAAATTATTTAGTGTATCTGACATAGGCTTTCAGGCTTCCATTATTATGAACTTTTCAATTAGGTACCTAATTATATTTGCACTGGATAATCTGCATTTCTTCGGTTTTCTCGTTTAACTTAAGTATATAAATATTTAATGGATTTTCCTTTGCGCGCCATTTTCTTATTTCCTGTGCAAATGTTTAAAGAACGTTTTTTGAGTCTTTATACTTTCCTTGATATGGGAATTGATTTATTTGGTCTTATTCCACAGAAAAAAACCTATAGACATCAAAGTAAACTTTACTTACATTTTTATAGTAGATATGATTCAAAAACTGATGTCAACAATGTAGTCAGGGTATTCGCAACAAGTGGCCCATTCTGAATGCGGTGCGGCCGACCGATTTCATCTCATCTTGTTCTATTCATGGTTCGGAATTGTATTTCAATGAGTGTGGAGAATCTTTTTGAGGGCTAAAATAAAAATTTGCATTTTGATTAACGTCAATAAAAGTTTTTGTCGTCACAATGTCACAAATATTTTACCTATTGGTTTGGCTTTACCTTGATTATTCTACTCTTAGTTCAAGTTAGGGCAATATATCATGTACCAAAGTAGGTACTAGGTACATTACACGAATTTTATAATTCGTGTACATAAATATCATGAAGCTGAACTTCCTACTACAAAATCTTATTTAGGCCTTCTCATTAGGGCCCAAATAAGAGACAAACCCAGTAGTAAATAAAAAGAATAAAATAGAGCACTTCATACAAAATACTCCCCCATACATAAAACCCAGCCTACTCTACTATAAGCCTAACTTTATGAATTGCACTGGGAGAACTTGCCACTACGCTCCAGCAGTAAAGCCACAATGGAACATCTATACCACCTTTATAGCGCCATCTATACCACCTTTATAGCGCTACTATACGACTAAGAGTGCATTAATATGGTGCAGGTAATCACCGAGGAACTTTCCACCGCTATATGAATTGTTGAATATCTCTGGGTGTTGTAGGCCTAGGATCGTAAAAGTTTTATAAGTTCTCAAATTAGATCCGTCTTTTTATATTTAAAATTTACAGCCATATTGGATTTCAATAAGGGATAGACAGACGCAGTTCTTTGTCAATATCCTGTGACATTAAAAAAATTACGAAAGTCTGATATAATCTTTATAAACAAAGGACCTGCATAATACTGACTCAGCCTAGCTAACTATAGCGCATATTGGACGAGTAGGTATGCAATCTACAACGTGTAACAGAAAGGGTATATGCATCGAGAAATGTGTGATATACCCTTCTATTCTCGATGCATATACCCTTTCTGTTACACCCTGTATAGTTATATAGGCTAGTTTTTACAGCTTTCTGCTTTACAGGTGATAAATAAATATTGCAATTCGCTCCTGAGAAAGAAACTGTGAGGGTTGCCAGTCGCTGTACAAGTGTGGCAGAGGTAAAAATTACCGCTCACAGTAGTTAAACCTATCATCATCATCATAAATTTAAGAGCTTTGCTCTTATCGGTGGAGTAATCGCAAACTTTTCCTGGATTCAGCCTTCTCTTTAACTTCTCTATACGACGTGACCTCAATCTTTTCTTATTTACTGGCCCCCTTAATATTTATCGTGTTCTAGTTTTTAGTATTTGTTGTTATAGCGGGGCAACAAAAATACATTATCTGCGAAAATTTCAACTCTCTAGCTGTCACGGTTCATGAGATACAGCCTGGTGACAGACGGACGGACGGACAGACAGCGAAGTCTCAGTAATAGGGTCCCGTTTTTTACCCTTTAAGTACGGAACCCTAAAAATGGACACAAAGCTTGGAATTTTACGCAGAACTAATGGAGGAAGACTGGCTTTTATCGCGAAAGCTTTTAGCCACCAACAAATGGAATTACGATTCAAACACATTTCCCAGTATTTTACATACATAAACATTTTTTTTAAGTACATAGACGGTGATACACGAGGGCATGGATTGAGTACTTAAATTTATCTTGATTTTATCGCAACTATAATTCATTTACATGGTTTCAAACCTTCTTTAAAACTCGAAGTTTACTATAAATAGGTATGTTCTTTTGTTGGTTGGTAAAATCCTAAAGAAAAAAGGAGTGCTTCCCGCAAGCCGATAGGTTTTGTTTTGGTAAGGATTTTTTGGTTTAATTACTAGTGAATGTTTTTCAGTTTAAATGAGTAACTGAAGCTGTCACACTCGGTATATAATAATTAGGTTTTATTGAAATAACCAGCTACTTGCAACATTCCGTATTTAATTTCCTTGATGTTCTTAGCCGCATGAAACTTAGGCTCGTATTTATAAAGCGATCTCAAGATTGAGAGCAATATTAAGTATGGATTTGACAGGTCGTTTTTTACTGCAATGACATTTCTGATACGAACTCAAATTCGCTGTCACTCTTGAGAGCTGATTATAAATACGGCCCTTAAAGAATAAAGTATGTTCGTTCGTTTCTGGCGTAAGTCTAAGTTATTTTTGATGTTAGCCTGTCATATCCTAATTTACTTAAAAGTTTTTGGGTACCTACCTATAGATTTCTCTTTCGGATTTTGGGAATGAAAAATTACGTAGGAAATCACTTAACGAAGAAATTTTTGCGTTATCTGTCTCACTTGTAGGTACTTAGTAGCAAGGAGCTTTGATTCCTGAGGGGTTTGTGCCGTTTCCTTTGTGTTGCCGTTGCCGGATAAGAAAATGACATGCTTGATTGCCACAGTTATGAAAAAAGAAAACTTTAAACAGAACAAAGGAATAAGGTGGTGATGGTGATGATGAATGGTAAGCGTGCGCAGTAACGTGTGTACCTATAGGTAGGCACAATAAAGTATGTAACACAAATGGTAAATGCACCCTTAACAATCTGCCCATGAAACTGAACAACTTATTCAAAGGAACATAGGTCTAAAAACGAAAAAAAAAATTTTAATCAGCAAAGCACGTTTCTAAGTAATGTGTACTGTCTCATGTGCCAATAATTTCACTGGTACCGAAACACAGAAGTGCTAACATATTTTGCTTACCGGCAGAAAAAGGCGCAGCGGTTGTGAATTTTCTCATTTATGTTTGGCTCGGACTTAGGGTCAGTTCACATGGCGTAGCGAAGTCGCTTGAACATGCATCTCGTTGGACCTCAAAGTGACAGCCTGCACAGCGCGGCCTAGCGCGACCTACGACGCCGCGAGAATTTTCTGAGTTCTGTCAATGAAACGTCTTTTATTTTGAATAGTAAATAAAGTTCTATATTTTGTACTACGATCTTGGAAAGTCCGTGTCCTTTCCGGGTGTAAGCACACCCTTAGGAGACGCATAAAACGGGCCAAATACCTAAATAGTGGTCGAAAATGTTGAAGTCATTGTCACAAAAGTTGATTAACATGGGTCCCAGACAATACCGTCATCAGATGTAATGTACATATCCTCATTTAGCTAATTGGGTTGCTGGTAATGTGTTTGGAACAGACTATGTTGACGGAATGAGGGCTGTGGGTTCATTAGGGAAATAAATTTTTGGTGGTTTTGTGAGAAAATGTTACTCAGCATCAGCATGACAACTATATGTAAAGTGGAATCCCATTAGTATGATTTTAGCTCAGTGTCATAATAGGTATATTTTTTAGCGAGCCATTAGAATTCTTATATTTTTAATGACATTTTATCAAATCCGTTCAGTTTTTATTCATAAATATCAGTCATTGACGAAAAATAAAATAAAAATTAGCTTATGTTTAAACTGATGCATCTTTAGCATAAAAATTATAAATTATAAGTAGGTAGGTATACATTATACAAGCCTTTCATCCCCAACTTTTAACTCTAAGGTTTTCACAAACATATCACAACGCGAATTCATAAGACAAAAAGCTGGAATACACTGAAAATCGGATCATAACTAATTAAATTGAGCTTAAAACATTAGTTGGAGCGCGTAAGATCATTATTTTCAGCCATTTTCTGTGTTCGCTCAGGAATGTGCTGTTTTAATTTAATTAACGGATCTCACCCACACAGTGTCTGATTTTAACGTTTAAATTAAAGTAATGGTAGCGAGGTGAATTGTGGTAGGAGGCGGGTATTGTTTGAATGTGGGGGAGCCTTTTGTGGAAGAGTGTATGGCGTTTTTTTAGACCTTCTCGTATCTTAATTAAAATACTTCACTTAAAATTAAACTATATTCAAAATAATTTCTTTACTAAATTAACTTCTAGAACTTGACTTTCTTTTAGATCTCACTATTTTTTTTATTCAAATTTTCTCAACGAATCTTGGCCCATTTTTTACAGGATGTTTTTGTTGGGATATATAATTTACCCAAACGGCTGTCCAAACGCAACAAAATGTGCCCCTTTCCTTTAAACTGAAAATCTAAAGCTTGTACCTATCTTAGTTCTTGTTTAAACCAGGTACCTATTAATCAAAGTCAAGATGAATAATAATAAGTATGGCTACCGGCCCTAAATCCGTGCCTGTCTCCCTGAATTAATGCAAAGCAGGGATTAAGGCTGTAATTGTTTACGCCGGGCCACTGCAAGTAATTATTGTACGGTAACAAATTGTGGGAACCGTTACCAGGCCGTAATGGTAACGGAATTGTGTACGGGCTCATAATGTGGGGCAACATGATATTAGTACTTTTTCATACTTAAGGTGGTCCGATGCGCTAGGTGGCGCCACCACAAGTTTTTTTTTTTTAAAACTCAAATACATAAATATTTTCATGACGTACTTCGCATGTGATTCTTCATTTTGTAATCCACTGTATAGGCACGGTAGAATAGGAGCTATACACTGACAAAAAACTGTTACATAACATACTGGTTGTTGTGAATATCATGACTGAACTAATATAAGTCTATACTTGTAATTTTCTATCATAACAGAACAGAAAGGGAAGGCAATACTTTAAATCATGACTTAGTTAAGTCGTGCTCTCAACGAATCGATAGCACTGACTAGTTAACAGCAAGATCCTATTGATAGAACAGGATTGACATTGACAATTAACTAGATCAAGATTACTGGCACAGAATAGAAATTCTCACCTCTTTATTATGAGAAAATAATTATTTTATTTTATTCCATCTAAGTTTCAGTAATTATGTGAGTAATTACTAGTGAAAGATTCAATAATTATCTTAATTTCAATTCATTATGTTTATAACAAAGTATAATTGCATTCTTGTAATTGTATTGTATTTTTATGGGACTTTGTACCCGAAATAAAAGATTTTTATTTATTTATTTATTATTTCAATCTTTCATACAGAACGTAATATGGTAATACTACTCTCACTCCACATACATACATACATACATACATAAAATCACGCCTTTATCCCTAATGGGGTAGGCAGAGCAAAAACGGCCTAAACATAGGTCGTTCCGCCACCTCTGACAGTTTTGAGGGTTAATACTGGTCAGGCTCACGCCACACCCATTCTTATTTCTTTTTACATAAATAACAAAATTAAATCAATATGTAGGTAATGACGTACTTAGCAATTATATTAAATTCAAGAGTGATTATCAATATCTCTTAAAAGGTAACAATGGTAAAACGTTTAGAGATAATTATCACAGAATATTTTTTAAAATGCATAGTTAGAATATTTATCAAAGCGTAAAGTAGCATAACTCAAAGATAACATAGACAGGAATCTCATTCCACCCCTCGGAGAGTAGATTAGATTTCTCAACCGGGGAGGTATTTGAAAAGTTTGGCATTCTTCAGGGGAAGCTCATCGTTCGTGTTTCGTGTTAACCGTTGTGGACTGTTATTACGAACCTTGACTAATTACTGCTTTTCGTCACTTCGTTCTGAGAGCTGTCAACACTGACAAATAAATGATCGCATTTTGACGTAAATATTCAAACCATGGATGATACAAGGTGTCCCGAAGACATTGGTATTATTGATAACGAAATATTTACAAATAAATTTAAGCCTTTTTTATTCATAGCTTTAATTTTATTTATACCCGACTCTAAAGAAAGTGAAACCGACTTTATTATGAGTAAAAATCAAATATTGATTACAGATTTAAGTTGGTGCCAGTATTATCTGTGACTTAATCAATGTCCAATATATTTGACAGTTTAAGCTAATATTGTAACTTCATTTTAATATGAAGCGACAGATTTGATTGCAGTAGGTACACAAAAATTTACCTGATTGTTTTTTTCATAGTTGTTAATGGAAATTCATACGCATAAATAGGTATAACTACATTATACGCTTAGCTACGAAAGCTATTTATCAAGAGGTTCGTATTTTAATCCGAGACGGGTAGTAATGAAACTTTCCTTTGAATTCACTAGCGACCCAAGGATGGCTTTAAGAGTTCCGCATTTTCTTTAACAAATTATGCTTCTAGAAGAACTTGCGTTTTTAAATCTGATTATAACCATTAAAACCTATAAAATTGTTTTTATTTATAAGAATTGTGATAGTTTGGTCTTAGAGTTTAAAAAAACAAGTAGGCATGTAACGTTTACGTTTGACGACAGCTTATAACAATCAAATTTGCACGTGCGTAAATAAAACCATTTCATTTTAATTTTCATACGTAATACCTGGGACATCACAGGCTAACAAAAAAAATACCTGCAAGTATTATAATACTACATTGAAACTTTTAGCTTTGCCTGAATTCTCAAGCGGCCTGCATTTCCTACTTTCTCCGGAGTGCATAATTTCCGCTGAGCAAGGCCGGGAGTATAAAAATTCGGTCAAGCGCGAGTTGAGCTCGGTATTACATAACAACTACTATATTTTTAACTAAGATATAAACATTTTTTTTTTTTAGGTAACATCTTAGAGATCTTACTTTTTTATGTTATACCTCATTTGATATTACGATCTAGCCAGTAAGTAAATTTAATAGTGTGAATTTGAAATTTTGGATTTTTGAATGATTGGATGATTGTTCCTCAACCACACTTCAACTGCTGGACGAATCTGGATGAAACTTATCACATATTATAATTATTATTATTATAGGTTAGATCCTGGAATGGTCAATGTACTTTTTATGCGGTATTACACTTCATACCCATGCATTTTCGTTTTTATTTGAGTTTTCTAGGTTCTGCTTTAGGTGACCCAAGATCCCATGATGAATGGAAGTCACCCAGAAGTCTTAGAACCACCGGCATGTGTAACTACGGAACCCTAATGTTTGCAAATGGCTATTTGACTAATCCCCAGCCATTTACTCCAATGAAACATGTGTTGGTAGGGATTTAACATACCTTCCCAACTTTTACATACATACATACATAAAATCACGCCTTTATCCCTAATGGGGTAGGCAGAGCAAAAACGACCGAAACATAGGTCGTTCCGCCACGTCTGACAAGTTTTGAGGGTTAATACAGAGATGATTATGTATACTGCTATAGTGACAGGTTGTCAGCCCATCGCCTAAATTACAATACACTGAAACCCTCGAAACCCAACTTTTCTCTTTGAAATAGTGCTTATAATAATGTGCCCGCCACATTGTAAATCTTCAGTGGTTACTTTTTAAGATCGATAGGTAGAATGTATGATACTTTTTACCAGGCATATTAGCACTGAATTTTGCTATTAAAAAAGCCATTTTCTACTACCAAAATATTTTTCTCATTTTTATTTTATGAAACAGAAAGTTGATCTCATGACTTGGCCGTGTAAGTAACGTTAAATCATTTAGGCCCGTAATTATAATCAGCTCTCAAGAGTGACAGCGAGTTTGAGTTCGTATCAGAATCGTCATTCCAATACAAAATGACCTGTCAAATCCGCACTCAATATTGCTCTCAATCTTGAGATGGATTTATAAATACGAGCCTAAGTTTTGTGATCTGAAATTTTATTTGTGTAATATAATCACAATCAGAACATAAGAAATTTGTGCTCTCCTTCTCATAAAATCTTCATTATTTGCTAATATATCTTGCACTCCCCAATGAGAGTAACTCAGAATGTTAAAATATCGTTAAATTTGAACCACTTCTGCCTTGGGGAATGGAATCCACAATCTCCGGTTCGAAAGCCAAAGCTCAGACCACTATACCACAGAGGAGTTATAATGATGATTAAGCTGAAGCATCAGAACGTAGTACAATATATCTCGAAGGCTTTTATTCGTAAACTAAACAGCTACCGACTTTGATTAATGGATATCAGTAATGGGAATAAAATATAAACCTCTCATCGACTTGATTAAGAGGATTTTTAGGAAAATGTCGAGATCAAGGAAATATTCGTATGAGTTGGTTTTAGGGAATAATAGTTATTTAAGTCTGATTAAAGTTAGACTTATTTTAGGACACTACTGAAGTACGACAGGAGAAAAAACCTATATCACCTTTATACTAGCGAATAAAATAATAAAACTGACAATATTTTAAAATATGAAACTGAACAATTTATGTTTCATAATTAAAATTGTTCAGTTTCATAAATGAATTTATGAATTGATCGAGGCGGGTACAAATCAAATAAGGTGTATAAGTCACAGTCTCTTGTAATAAGTTGTTTTACTGTTCCTATCTGCTCTGTGACTGAAGCCAGGCGCTAAATAACATGAAACCGAAAGTAAGGCGAGCACCGCCCGCGGATAAAAGTAGCAACTTTTGTTTTATGTAAGCTCGCTGTTTCTATTTTTGTTCGTCTGTGAATAGTAAGAGACAGTTCACACCGGGAAACGGCACGACACGACGCGACGCGCACGCACTTTTCAAGAAAGTGATGATGAGATGAGATATTATTTACCTACGGCGGCGAGCGCCTAGATCACGCTTAGTTGCAATATCAAACTTTATTTATTTTGCGATGAGACACATTTTATTGACAGAATTCGAAAATTCCTCGCGGCGCCGCGCGGAACTGCCTGTCAATTTGTGGAACAACGAGATGCATCTTCACGCACCTTCGTGCCGCCTCGTGTCGCGTCGCACTGCTTCCCAGTGTGAACTAACCCATATACTATATCGCTTGTGTATAGGTGGCAGTGCCCTCGTTCTCTGGTTTCTGTAAAATTTAAAAAACAAAGAAATTGGGGTTTTGTACGTATTGCATATAGAATTTTACTTGTAGAATCATACCATAGTGATATTCATTAATCATGTCTAGCCGTGGAAAGTAAACAACTTATTAATAAGTATACTTATCAAAACTTAAATAATCCTCGTTAAATTCACGTCACAAACATAAACTGTATCATTATAAAGTGAGTTTGAGAAGTTGAACTAACATTCTAATTGCCATACTATGATTGTTAAATAGAAACACATTGCAGACATTACCCCGGGAACGATTCGTTATAGGTCTTCAAATCGGTGTCCGGTCACCGGATGCACTAAAGATTACCATTCTGTGTCTGTGTCTGTTCTGGACATTTCTGTATTGAAGGTGTCGGGAAAGCATTTTAGGTAGGTATAAATTGAGCGTTTGTTTTGTTGGTCTTTATTTGGGTTTAATATACATATGGGGCATATGGGTTTATTTTAGTCAGTTGGTACTTAAACTGATATGGGGATACTCAGACAGCGAAATTGAACAACATTAAAAAAAACAGTAAATGAAAAAAAAATACTTACCTGCCCATAAAAATTGTTTGATCGGAGTGTGGATTTTGTATGTAGTAGGGAGTCAAATTTTATTTTACAATTTATTTTCAGAAAATTGTTTTATTTCATTGTAGCATCCCTCATCAGTTTGCGTACTGAGCTGACTGAAAAAATAACCATAATGGCGGTGCTAGCAAAGTAACGCGAAAGTTAAGAATCTGAAAGCTTAAGTAGCTAAAGCTAAGGTAGTAGTCGGCTAAGTTTCGTTTGAAGAGTCGCTAAGGCTCGTATTTATAAAGCGATCTCAAGATTGAGAGCAATATTAAGTATGGATTTGACAGGTCGTTTTGTACTGAAATGACATTTCTGATACGAACTCAAACTCGCTGTCACTCTTGAGAGCTGATTATAAATACGGGCCTAAGTATTTGACTGAACATAAGACCTGTCTGTATATAACTAAACAATTTGCTAATCTGTGATAAGTCGTCAAGTAGGCTTGAAGATTTAAACGATCATGAAAGATTTAAGATAAAATTTAAGAACATTGTTGCAGACTTAACAATGTATTTTCAATGTCTGAAAGACATTTTATAGTGTAAGGAGATTTTACTAGTCAACAATAATAATAAACTTATAATATTATGATCAGAATAAAAACTGTGAATAACAAACAGGTTTCTTAAATTTAAAATCGTGCTCGTCAAATTTAAAAAGTAGAATAATGTTTAACAATTTTGTATAAAAGTGCATTAATTAGTATTATTTAGTATTTATTTTCAGTACGATAAAATTTCGGGTGGTATCGATTTACCCGACTGAAAAATAAACCTGAAAACATGATATAATCCGATTCTCGATATTTCCAATACCATAATCCTTTAGTAAGGACGTGGAAGACATTCCTTTTCTTTTCCCCCCGACTTTTTACTCCGTGCAACGAAGCGCAGAACATTACCGTCGCTAAAACGATTTGGGCGGCAAAAATGCCGAAAATAGCAACATTTTACCAGGTTTTCGGCCATTTTCCTGTTCTCTCTACATTTTGTGTTGGGATGTTTTGGTATTAATTTTACGAAGGAGAATCATAGGCCCGTATTTATAATCAGCTCTCAAGAGTGACAGCAAGTTTGAGTTCGTATCAGAAATGTCACTTCAGTACAAAACGACCTGTCAAATCCATACTTAATATTGCTCTCACTCTTGAGATTGCTTTATAAATACGAGCCTTAATGTTTTGCTAGGTAACTGATGAGTTACTTGCGCTCGCTTTTTTAATTTAATTAATTATTTAACTTAATTTGATTAAAACACATGCTTGACTGAGAGCACTGAGACCGAGAACAGAAATTACCAGCTATTTCTCTTTCTGGTAAGCCAGCAAAAAAGTTAGTTTAAGTTTTAAGGGCAGCAACACATCCACGTAACGTTCGGCGCTGAATATTCCGTTAAACGCGCTGTCAACGTTTTTTACATTGCCTATAGCACATGCGGAAGGTTCGGCACGTAGCACATAACACCCTGTACAATAATCACGAACACCCTGTATTACAGTTAATATTTGCCATAAACACCTTGTACAGCGCCTTTTTATTATTGACGCGAAGGTTCGTTACGCAGGTGTGTTTCTACCATAAACAAAGTAAAGTTATTTAATTTCACGATTTGTTCACTAAACTTCAAAATCGAATATTTCCCGAAACCGATACTTGTTCTCAATTTCAAGTTGAAGATAATGTCAAAAGGAGCGGCGTCAATTTCTGAACGGAATTAAATTTATGAACTTGTTGTGGCGAACGGCGACTGAATATAGAGTCAGTCGACTGTGAACGATTGATCGAATTGTTCTCAGCGAACTACATTCGCTCGACTAACCCGCTGTTGATTCCTTTAAATATATTGTTGAATGTAGAAGTGTCATTGTTCTTGTTCTAAACCTATCTTTCAATTGATTGTACCTACTGCCAGCTAATTTATTATGTTATCGCCCGCCGCGCTTATAAGTTATCTGTGGCTATGATTAACATATATTTATTGATAAATACCTTCTAAATAATATTATAATATTCCTCTACAGGCTACACCTTTCGCAAAAGAGCTTTAGAGTTACAGTAAGTAGGTACAGGGTTTAATAAAATCGTATTAGAACAACTGTTACTCATTTTGATGATATTTAACAAAATTTAAGAATTGATTTTTATTTTATTCCCCATGTTTGAGATTCGGACCTTTTCCAGGAGCCGTGGGCGCGGGAAAAATATTACGTGAAGAAATAATAAATAAAGCGACTCTTAGCCCCTAAGTAATCGGTAACGGCAAACTCAATTGACCGGCTCTAGATCGCAGAGAACAATTTGATCAATCGTTTACGGTCAACTGAGGACTTTATTCAGTCGATCTACCTACATCTTTACCTACCTGTAGTGTAGTGGATAGGGCCGCTGCCTCCTGGGCAGGGGGTTGGGGTTCGAAACCCAACACGTACCGTCCCACAAACTGATATGGGTTGCACAGTCAACGAAACTGAATAACTTTCACCAGGAAATTCTTTCAGGAAATGAAAAGGAATCGACCTTCCCATACAAAATGACCACCTTGATCAGACAATTTATATGGAAAAGGCAAAAAAAAAAAAATCACTTCCTGAAAAAAATCCTGGTGAAAGTTATTCAGTGTGGTTGACTGAGCGAACCCCTTTCAGTTTGTAGGACGCTGTCCCTTACACCCGGTATAGGTATGATAATGACGCATAAGTGACGAAAATGTATTAACTAGCCTATTAACGCTCTGCCTACCCCATAAAGTGTACAACAAAAATATTAACAAAAATATTTAACATACAATTTAACAAACATACAAAATAAACTTCCATGCCTACTTCCTTTTAGATAAAATATAGAAAATTTCGGCTTACTCGGAAGAAATAAATGAACATGAACCCGCAATCATGTCGTGAACCCTACTACCTGCTCCACTATCTATCTTCGCCTGAAATCCAGGGCTCAATTCGAACTTCCTCTTTTTATGAGGTCCTGCCTGATTTAGTTGAGTTTTTTTTTAAGCCTACGCCTGACGGAACCTTCGCCTATTGGATGCACGCAACAATCTGCGAGATGCTGTCTTCGAAACATTATTTTAGGCATCACACCTGAACAACACCGCACTGTTTTTTCTACAGCTACATTATATTATATTCAAAACTAAATGCATTTACCTATTTTTCACAAAGTGCCTCTAGTGTCAGACATAAACCCTCCAAACTTGTTTCAAAACGTTTATGTATTCGTGCAGAAACCTCGTCGTGCGTGTAGGCCCTAAGTAAATTTTATTATGTGTTTCTGGCGTACCCAAACTTTCTGTGGATGAGGGACGAGGCCAGTGGACGAGCCTTAATTAATGTTTATATTAAACGCACACAAAAACTACCCGAGTGGAAACTTGAGTACATCTCAATGACCTGTGTAGCTGGTAGGTCTGTCTGCTGTGACGGTTCCGGGTTCGATTACCGCGTCCGAACATTTTTTTATAGGTACTGTCTAGTTGAAAACTGTCCATTAAGCGCATAGTAGTGATAGGTAAGCAGCCTATCACCTAAATTCCAAATATTCCAATACACTGTTTCTATTGAGTTTTACAGCTGTTTTGTCACCTGGCACATTCTATTTTTTTATCCGTCCCAGTCCAGCATGGAAGGTTTCTAAAAATATAGGCTAGTAACGTGAAATTGAAATGCCCCAAGAACTCTATCCCACGAGAAAACTAGTGAGTACACTGGACTCCAGCCAAACAATCACAATGCAGGGTATTGCCAACTCTTTAGTTAGTTTTTACTCTGTGGAACTAATATCAGCTAATATTGTAAGTTCAGTGGAATAAAAGTTGTTCAGGTAAACAAGGCAACATTTTCATTGTACAGTCAGCAAATAAGGTGGGCATGCCCGCTCGAAACGGATGAGATTAATTCAGGAAATTATTAATGGATTCCATAAAATTTCGTACATTTGTTGCAGTAAGTAAATACATTGTGCAATCATACGAAATTTCATGAAAATTCATCAACAATTTCCTGAAATAATCTCATCACATTAAAATAAGTTAGGATATTTATCAAATTTACTTTGTTGATAATTTTAGACCTTGAAATAAAAAAGATATCATTCCCATAATATAAATTAGGACCGAAATGTAGTCAGTAGAGATGTATTCATAAATATCTAAAAAAAAAGGAATGAAAATTTCGCCTCGGGTCCCACTCGACTTTTTTGAACCTGCAAAAAAACGTATATATTTCAAGTTTGCTCAAGTCGAAATCGCAGCATTAAATAATGTAGTATACTTTGTCCAATGTAGCTTGAGTCCTGTGACAGCAGGTAGGAAATATCAAAACATCACAGGTGCGAAAGAGACTCCTTCATAACGGTATGTGTTTGACATCTGTCAAAAAGATCAAGCTATGTTGTAAAGAGTATAGGGTAGTAGTTTTTCTCGTATTTGCAAAATCCAAAAAGCAACATAAAGAAAGAAGGTACCACAGTAATCTTACAAAGGTATTTTAAATGGACACACAGAATAAGCTACTTTATTTCCCTAGCTTGGAAACAATAATCATCCTGGCATGCGGCCAGGCAATCGCGGTGCAGTCAACAAAATCGCTGCTTAGTAGTTTTTGCTCTCAACTCTGTGGAAGTTTGCAATACGCTAACTTTAATCAGAACGCGATATAATAAAGGCCAGTTGTTGTTTGAGGTGATAGTGGAAAAAGTTCATTTCAAAACTCAATTTTGAGCGCAAAGAGGGTGGAAAAGGTTGTAGCCGCTGGACTATAATTAAGCGTTTCTAAAACAAAGCGTGGTGCTATGTCGGAATAGCTCCACAACTGGGAAAGTTCCATATCCGTGCCTGTTTCTGCTGTCAAAGGGAAGTTATCTAATACCTAAGGGCACAAATAAAAAAAAAACAGGTACCTAGAGCTACCTAAATGTAAATCAGACCAATATTTAAAAAAAACGCAATTTATTATGATAAATTGAAAAGCACAAAACGTCGATCTTGGGCATTCCTTCTTCCATCATCTCTCTTAAGTAAACCTTGTTAACAAGTTTATAATTTATTTAGCGCATTCATAAACCTCCTAAATAAATACGCGCCCCTTCTTTACATCAAAAGTGATCGGTTTTGAAGATTTTCTTGTCAGTATTTTTGATAGAAATGATTTATGCAAAAATCACGATTTTTTTTTTTTTTTTTTTTTTTTTATCCAATATAAGTCTATACCTGTCATTTTCTATCATGATAAAACAGAAAGGGATGGCAATAATTTTAGTCAAGATTTAGTTAAATTGTGCCCTCCACGAATCGATAGCAATATCCACTAAAACATTTTTCTCTTTATTTGCGAGCTGTTCGAAATAATCAAAGAATATTTTCGAATAATGTGATTTAATTAATATTAATTATTCAAAAAGTGATTTGATTGTCATTGCTAATGTACTAATGATATTATTTTGAAACATACTATACCACACAGTCACAGTAACTAAGTATGCAATATAGGTACTATCGTTATGAACATAAAAGGCTTAAGGTGGAGTGCGTCATGGATCCTTTGAATTCTTGAAAATCAAGCAAGCAATACTTAACTTGATCAAATATTTGAACTAAAGCTTTAAGATTAGAGATTTACCGTTGAAAAGATCAGCTCACTTAGTACTTAGAAAAAGGTATTATTACAGGTTTAAGTTGTTTTAGGTGAAACGGTTTTCTCTAGAGTATAGGGGTATTCCAATTACTTTTTTTCTAAAACTCCAAAGTAATATTGAAAAAGCCTAAGCTAATTACAACATTTTCCACTCGAAAATACAAAATTATTATTGAAAAGGTACACAATGAACTCTTGGATTTAGTTTTACATGTGTTTTAGTTAGAAAGGTATGATTAGATGTAGCCATAAATTATTATTTCATTTATTTGAAATGACACTCGCTGTGCTCTTATACCGGATGTAATAAAATTAGCTGACCAAACATTAAGTGTGAAACGTACCCATGAAACTGAACAATTTTTCCCATAGAAAATAGGTCGAAAAATTAAAAAAGAATTAGCCCTACCATACAAATGGCAGCGGCTCGAGTAGCTTTGTATGGGAGGGCCAATTTCTTTTTCATATATCAATTCATGTTCCTTAGGGAAAGTTGTTCAGTTTCATGAGTAGCTTCACACTTAATGTTTGGTCAGCTAATTTTATTACATCCGGTATAAGAGCACAGCGAGTGTCATTTCAAATAAATGAAATAATAATTTATGGCTACATCTAATCATACCTTTCTAACTAAAACACATGTAAAACTAAATCCAAGAGTTCATTGTGTACCTTTTCAATAATAATTTTGTATTTTCGAGTGGAAAATGTTGTAATTAGCTTAGGCTTTTTCAATATTACTTTGGAGTTTTAGAAAAAAAGTAATTGGAATACCCCTATACTCTAGAGAAAACCGTTTCACCTAAAACAACTTAAACCTGTAATAATACCTTTTTCTAAGTACTAAGTGAGCTGATCTTTTCAACGGTAAATCTCTAATCTTAAAGCTTTAGTTCAAATATTTGATCAAGTTAAGTATTG
>JARACY010002066.1:0-47635 GCA_029255725.1 Scrobipalpa atriplicella
TTTGATTTTTAAAGTTGATAGTGTGAGCTGTTTCATCAACTAAAGTTACATAAGTAGTCCTTTGTACCTTATTTATTTATGTTTTCAATAAATAGCCAAAAAATATTACCATTGCAAATTATTTTGAAAATACTTTATGAATGTCATCTGTAGATTTGTGCTTTTTATTATTATCTTAACTAAGTACGCCAATGAATTATAAAATGTATCCAAACGGAATCTAGGCTGAGTTCGGACCCGTTGCGGTTACGGGCAATCACGTAACATAGCATACTATAAACAAGTATAGACAAGTAACCAACCAGTGCATGGCGTACCTCACTCAAGGTGAACAACTCCACCACGCGGCACTGATGCACGCAATTACTCTACCTATTACACGGCCAACATGAAAATACCGATCCAATCATACAAATAGTACAACGAAATGTACAGACACAAATTTTACGGGTTGGTGTGAAAAAGGTTCCATCTCAGAAGATTGGCATCTATCCGTTTCTAAATAAGATCTATTGTAGAGTGCTAGGTCGAAGATAATCAGTTACAAAAAAGCAGAAGCACAAAAAGCGGCACGCGAAGTTGCTGTAAAAACTGTTGTGATGTAATATTTCATGACTTCGTTTATTGCTGTTTTCAAGCGTTCTTTTGAGGTAGCTTTGTAAGTAATATCATCAAATGGTTCAGACGGTTCTAGAATAGGTATTCTGTGGCTGTATTTTGTGCTTTAATTTTCATCGGGGCTTCTCTACCACTGCAGCCTTCCTCCAAACTTTCTCTTTAGCCCGGAATTCCTTTTGATCTCCATCTATCAATCTTAACTTGGATTGCCTTTGAGCACAACTGTTTAAAAGTTTCCCTTTATGCCTTATCCAGCACTGAGAACTTCGTCAAAATTGAATGTTAAAAACATTTTTCATTGAATTTGTTATCCGTCTAGTAAAAATATCGCAACATAATATTTTTCCTTAATTTGTAAAAGAAGTAAGTACTTTCTGTTGAAATAAATT
The DNA here is from genome assembly GCA_029255725.1 of Scrobipalpa atriplicella. NCBI lineage: Eukaryota > Metazoa > Arthropoda > Insecta > Lepidoptera > Gelechiidae > Scrobipalpa > Scrobipalpa atriplicella. Next base: position 1,008 of record JARACY010002066.1, read on the forward strand.
TTCTGATATTTTACGGATGCTGAATCTTATAATTTATTCAAATTAATTGGTACTTGAACTTGGATATGACGTACAAATTGGATTTTTAGAAAATCGTATCTTGATTTTCTTGCCAAGAAATGAAATGTACCTAAGCTAAGTAGATAGGCCATTAAAGTAAAGCTTAAGCAGCCCTGAAGGTCGTTTATCAGTCATTGACCTGACCAAGTAACCAGTAACTATTACCAGTACCAAATGCTAGTCCCAGATACTATAAAGAACTGGTTTATTCTCCCACAGACCCACATATCAGCAAAATTCTGTTGAAATCGGCGCTGCGGCATTCCGTCGGACATTCATTACATTTAAAGGTTGCAAAGTTCATACGGTTCCGTTCTCAGCTGTTTGTTTGCACTCGCGTTTGTTTATTTTAGTAAAAATTTATAGCGTTTCGTGGAGTTCGCCTCCGGTTCCCCTCAGCCTTTGAACTGTACGTGTTTGCAATGTGAATATTCTACTGTGACGCTTGAGCTGGCGATGGGACGCAGTGCTTGTTAGTGCCCCCCTCAATGTACATTCATCTAGTTGTTCTTGGAAGTCTAGTATTCGCACTAAACTGTAGCAAACCACAGTTTTTTGGATTACGAAATTTTCTCGTTCTCGTTTTTTGGGGTATTATTTTTTAAAATAAATTAGAGCAACTCTCCCTAATACTTGAAGGACTGCAGATGCCATGATTATGAAAATGTCGATGATGGAGCGAGCTCCCTTAAGCTAAGAATGACGAATGAGAGCTCCTCAAAGGTACTAAACAACTATTTAGAAAAGCTCCATTATCTGAAAATATAGATTATCTTGTTGTTCTGTCGTGTGGGTTGTTCAAACGAACAGAATATAGATACAAAATACAAATATAGACAGCAGAGGTATAGATATTTGGCAAACCACAGAGCAATAAACACTTAGGATTCACTTTTACTATCCGCAGTGACTAAAACCAATTACCGAACGCCATCAAATTTTATTCCGTCATAATCAACGCACAATGGCGATTGCTGTTTATCTATCGTATAAAACGGAACGTTAACTATGAGCGAAAACAATCAGACGCGCTTTTACAATCAAACATTTTCATTAGACCAGTTTGTTGGATCCATAAAAATCACCTTTATATGCGTTTGTCTGTTTGTTTGTTTGTTGGTTATCTAAGACTACTCGTTAAATTAAGGCTCATTGATGATTAAGGCGTAATTTATAGACGAAAGGATTTACGATGTCGTCAACTCTGCTCTGACTTCACCTTCCATTTTAAGCGTGTTTTACTACCTGGCCGTTTGTCTTCAAACTTTGTTTCTGTGTAATTGGGATTTTCATTGCCTTTGACTTCTTGAACAAACTATTTTACGAATTACACTGTGGATGAATTCAATTTAATTTCCTAATATCATTTATATGATCCTTGTTTTGCGATTGCGTTTAATTATTCATGCATCTATTAGAATATTTTAACCGAAGCATTATGCGGTCACGACCACCGTTTGAATGCTAAAACAAATTAGCAAAAACATAAGCACGAAAAACCTCGATTAAGTGCTATAATGCCCGAGATACAGAGACATAAAATTAAAGCACGTTATTAAAAAGACTGGCTCCAGCCAAATGGACTCGATAAAGTGAGGTTATGATGACCACCATATTGCAAAATGGCCGGCTCCAAATTAGTTTAGTACACGGCTACGAACACCCCTAGTGCGCTGGACATTTTGGTATTTTTAAATAGGTGGATTATTTGGAAAAGGTGGGATGTAGGGTTGTGCTCGAACGTTTTCCGTTATCGAGTTAGACCAAACGCAATTTGCAATTTCGTCGACGTTTTCGCTCGGCGCGGCTTGCTCGTCGATCAACCGAAAGGGCCCCGAGGACGGTCTGTTGTCTTACTGTACCCTACGTTACATGTAACTTACCTATATTACAAACATTTTTGTCTACGCGTGTTTTTATGGATGACTCTACCGACTCTACCTACATCTACTTTCTATATAATCTGCAAGTTTAAATGTTGTAGCTACATTATAGAGTAGGTAAATTATAAAAGATCCAAAAGGTACAATTAAAACACGATATGCCAAGCACTGCGTCAGTTTATCAATTCCTACTTCAATGTTGAAATTGGCGCACATACCGTTTGACAAAATACTGATAATATAGGTAAGTTACATGTAACGTAGGGTACAGTAAGACAACAGACCGTCCTCGGGGCCCTTTCGGTTGATCGACGAGCAAGCCGCGCCGAGCGAAAACGTCGACGAAATTGCAAATTGCGTTTGGTCTAACTCGATAACGGAAAACGTTCGAGCACAACCCTACATCCCACCTTTTCCAAATAATCCACCTATTTAAAAATACCAAAATGTCCAGCGCACTAGGGGTGTTCGTAGCCGTGTACTAAACTAATTTGGAGCCGGCCATTTTGCAATATGGTGGTCATCATAACCTCACTTTATCGAGTCCATTTGGCTGGAGCCAGTCTTTTTAATAACGTGCTTTAATTTTATGTCTCTGTATCTCGGGCATTATAGCACTTAATCGAGGTTTTTCGTGCTTATGTTTTTGCTAATTTGTTTTAGCATTCAAACGGTGGTCGTGACCGCATAATGCTTCGGTTAAAATATTCTAATAGATGCATGAATAATTAAACGCAATCGCAAAACAAGGATCATATAAATGATATTAGGAAATTAAATTGAATTCATCCACAGTGTAATTCGTAAAATAGTTTGTTCAAGAAGTCAAAGGCAATGAAAATCCCAATTACACAGAAACAAAGTTTGAAGACAAACGGCCAGGTAGTAAAACACGCTTAAAATGGAAGGTGAAGTCAGAGCAGAGTTGACGACATCGTAAATCCTTTCGTCTATAAATTACGCCTTAATCATCAATGAGCCTTAATTTAACGAGTAGTCTTAGATAACCAACAAACAAACAAACAGACAAACGCATATAAAGGTGATTTTTATGGATCCAACAAACTGGTCTAATGAAAATGTTTGATTGTAAAAGCGCGTCTGATTGTTTTCGCTCATAGTTAACGTTCCGTTTTATACGATAGATAAACAGCAATCGCCATTGTGCGTTGATTATGACGGAATAAAATTTGATGGCGTTCGGTAATTGGTTTTAGTCACTGCGGATAGTAAAAGTGAATCCTAAGTGTTTATTGCTCTGTGGTTTGCCAAATATCTATACCTCTGCTGTCTATATTTGTATTTTGTATCTATATTCTGTTCGTTTGAACAACCCACACGACAGAACAACAAGATAATCTATATTTTCAGATAATGGAGCTTTTCTAAATAGTTGTTTAGTACCTTTGAGGAGCTCTCATTCGTCATTCTTAGCTTAAGGGAGCTCGCTCCATCATCGACATTTTCATAATCATGGCATCTGCAGTCCTTCAAGTATTAGGGAGAGTTGCTCTAATTTATTTTAAAAAATAATACCCCAAAAAACGAGAACGAGAAAATTTCGTAATCCAAAAAACTGTGGTTTGCTACAGTTTAGTGCGAATACTAGACTTCCAAGAACAACTAGATGAATGTACATTGAGGGGGGCACTAACAAGCACTGCGTCCCATCGCCAGCTCAAGCGTCACAGTAGAATATTCACATTGCAAACACGTACAGTTCAAAGGCTGAGGGGAACCGGAGGCGAACTCCACGAAACGCTATAAATTTTTACTAAAATAAACAAACGCGAGTGCAAACAAACAGCTGAGAACGGAACCGTATGAACTTTGCAACCTTTAAATGTAATGAATGTCCGACGGAATGCCGCAGCGCCGATTTCAACAGAATTTTGCTGATATGTGGGTCTGTGGGAGAATAAACCAGTTCTTTATAGTATCTGGGACTAGCATTTGGTACTGGTAATAGTTACTGGTTACTTGGTCAGGTCAATGACTGATAAACGACCTTCAGGGCTGCTTAAGCTTTACTTTAATGGCCTATCTACTTAGCTTAGGTACATTTCATTTCTTGGCAAGAAAATCAAGATACGATTTTCTAAAAATCCAATTTGTACGTCATATCCAAGTTCAAGTACCAATTAATTTGAATAAATTATAAGATTCAGCATCCGTAAAATATCAGAAAATTTATTTCAACAGAAAGTACTTACTTCTTTTACAAATTAAGGAAAAATATTATGTTGCGATATTTTTACTAGACGGATAACAAATTCAATGAAAAATGTTTTTAACATTCAATTTTGACGAAGTTCTCAGTGCTGGATAAGGCATAAAGGGAAACTTTTAAACAGTTGTGCTCAAAGGCAATCCAAGTTAAGATTGATAGATGGAGATCAAAAGGAATTCCGGGCTAAAGAGAAAGTTTGGAGGAAGGCTGCAGTGGTAGAGAAGCCCCGATGAAAATTAAAGCACAAAATACAGCCACAGAATACCTATTCTAGAACCGTCTGAACCATTTGATGATATTACTTACAAAGCTACCTCAAAAGAACGCTTGAAAACAGCAATAAACGAAGTCATGAAATATTACATCACAACAGTTTTTACAGCAACTTCGCGTGCCGCTTTTTGTGCTTCTGCTTTTTTGTAACTGATTATCTTCGACCTAGCACTCTACAATAGATCTTATTTAGAAACGGATAGATGCCAATCTTCTGAGATGGAACCTTTTTCACACCAACCCGTAAAATTTGTGTCTGTACATTTCGTTGTACTATTTGTATGATTGGATCGGTATTTTCATGTTGGCCGTGTAATAGGTAGAGTAATTGCGTGCATCAGTGCCGCGTGGTGGAGTTGTTCACCTTGAGTGAGGTACGCCATGCACTGGTTGGTTACTTGTCTATACTTGTTTATAGTATGCTATGTTACGTGATTGCCCGTAACCGCAACGGGTCCGAACTCAGCCTAGATTCCGTTTGGATACATTTTATAATTCATTGGCGTACTTAGTTAAGATAATAATAAAAAGCACAAATCTACAGATGACATTCATAAAGTATTTTCAAAATAATTTGCAATGGTAATATTTTTTGGCTATTTATTGAAAACATAAATAAATAAGGTACAAAGGACTACTTATGTAACTTTAGTTGATGAAACAGCTCACACTATCAACTTTAAAAATCAAACTAATAGTAATTATCATCTCATCATCATAATCCTACTTGAAAAAGAGTCGATGACGATAGAAAGGCTTCCAGTCCAGTTGCTACAACTAGAAGCTACTTCTTTGCAACAATGGTGAAGTATGATTGGCGTAAACATTTTATCAAACAATAGAATTGATTTTATTTACATTTTTATCAAGCTCGCTAAAAGAAGCCAATAACCATAATGCGTTATGAAGAAACAGATTAATAAAATACCGATACTATTGCAAAAGAAAAATAAAATATTTTCCTAATAAAATCTTTATAAGTTAAAATCTTTGAATAATATGCTCTAAGGGTATTACGTAGATTTCTAGATTTAGAAATCCTTTATCGTGAATTTCATCAAAGGCATTCAAGCTGATTCCTAGAAACCAATTAGACTTCAGATTCTTAACGTATTCAAGTAAATTGTGCTCTCTATAAATAGAATCATTAAACTTATCCCATCTTCAGATCATTTATAACGTTATACCTCCAGGCAAATCGAGTTTCTATACAAGTTGAAATGTGTGGGTAGCATAGCATAGAACTAATTATGCTCTATTTTGTTCTCTATGACATAATTATATGTTTATGATGCGTAGCGTCCATTCCATGAATTAATGATAGCATGCAGTATGTAGGAGTAGGTAGTTTCTAACACGTAAGTTCATATAGCTCTAATGTAATATTAATTAAAAAATATATAATACTCCCTCAATTTTGTTTGTTCATTATTTAAGTTTCCGTAAATAGTCAAGTAGTTTTTAAATAAGAAACCGTTTGGTATGCAAATTGTCAATTAGAAATTTTGTAAACCCTAATTATAGCTGGATCAAGCAACTTGAAAGTACTTATGCATTAGCACAATGGTTTAATATAAAAGCACATTTAATTTTAATACATTCACAAATCACATACCAAAACAAAAATTTGGAATAGTGAAAGGAGGAAAAGGACACAGAAAGTTATTTCATTTCCATACAAACAAAAAATAATTAAAAGTTAGCTATCCATACAATACAAGTCTTTCGAAAATTCTCATCCAAATACTAGAGGTCAAAAACTCATAAAACATTCACGTACAGTAAGTTCCACATACCTTACCACACCTTACCAGTAACATTTAATATTTCCCTCCGAGGGTGGTACCCTGAGGGGGACAGACAGGCAGGTGACTCCGCATATGCCTCCCCAAATGCCAACGACCCCGTAATAAAGAAAAAAAGCCTTTATTGATATTTGTAGCCAGCTGATCTCGAGAGCTATTAAAGGGGTCAGTTGGTTTTAAACTTTTAAAATATCGATGGTATTTTCGATATGAATAATAGGGTTGGAACAGGTTAAAGGAATTATAGACTTAAAAACAAGTATTATGTGTATGCAAATAAAGTTATGTAGAGTTATTACTAGGCATGCCGAAATTAGTGAAACATCTTTTAAATTGCAAACAAAAAATTCAAAATCAATCAGCTGATCCTGAAAAATAAGTCATTTCTCATTAACAAAATATTGAACAAAACTTACATTGTCATCATCATCATCATTCGCTTGCCCTTCCTATGCGCAATTATTAATTTGGGGTCGGCACAGTATTGTTTCTTCCTTCTTCCATTCATCCTTGTCAACCATCAGTTCAGTAATTATATACACCCATTCTAGACATAATATCATCTTTCACACAGTCCATCCATCTTTTCTTATCCTTTTCCAACGTATCCATCCACATCCAAAATCATTGCCTACCTTTTTATCCCTCGACATTAACATGACCATTCAAGGCGATTTCCTCTTTATTTTGTGTGTAATGCCACTTTCAGGCTTACTTAGTACATTCTATTTATGTTTAATAACACTATGTTAAGTAACACTATGACTGCCATATCTAAAACGAATATTGTTTAGTAGACCAACATTAAAAGCGAGAACTCCTTGAATGTTAATTTGCATGTAGCAGATGGAAACCAAACATTTAATGTAATATCCAAATATGAAACCAAACACAAACGTTTATTTGTATGGGATTGCAATTAACATATTAATTAATAGGAATACTATATGCGCGGATAAGTTCACAGTCTACTAACTGTAATCGATATACTTACTTATTACTACATAATTATTAATTACTTATGTATTGATCAGGATTTGTCAACATACATAATTATGTAATCTACGAGCTAGATTATATTATACGTGGTATTCAAGAGCTTACCCACCTATTTGTAGTTTCGCTTCAAAAAAAAAACATACATACACAGATTTCTACTGGAAATCGACTTTCTTTAATATTTAATGAGTTTTCTTTTTAATTCAACCCCAAAAGTTGAGCAAAAATACGCGGCCTAAAAAGTTGTTTTGTCAGAATATGGAGGCATTGGCGGATGTTGGTGGATGTTGGCGTCGGTTAATTAATAACTGAGTTAAGCTAAGCCTCGGTGCAGAAGCTTAACACATCGGGCGGGTTGCGCAACTTCCGGTCAAATCCCGCGCTCCGACCCGCAAGCACTTCCGGTCAGCGTAACTCCGCCGGGAATATAATATGTAGATATACATACAGACCTTAAATATCGTCACGCATGTATCCCTTATAGGGTAGGCAAAGCGTCAACGAAATCATGATGTGGAGTTAAGTCTGACAATGTTGCAGGATTATTTTAGAAAGAACGAATGTTATACCTATTGCTTTAGTGATTGGCACCGAAACCTCCTTTGTCTCCCTTTACTGATTTCAATGCCCTGGAAGAAAATCAGATGGGACATTCTGTTTTTCTACCGCTCACAGGCCGGCAACCGGCATGGGAGTAAGTGTGTGTAGATTTATGTCTACCTATTCATACATCTTGCTATTCATCCATGTTTATATGGCTTCACACGATAAGTGGTAAGCACCTATATGTAGACAAATACAGGTTCGGTAATCAATGTTATAAGTTGTGACGTACCTATACCTATGTTCCTCACAAGGTCTTCTCTACCTATAGGTAGAGAAGACCTTGTGAGGAACATAACTTATGAGCACCGAATAAGACTAAGGTAAGCTGGTATCTAAATGTAGGGAATTATGCTTAGACTTGAAAATATTATCAAGAAAAAACATAATCTTTGTTTACAGTAATAAAACAAGGATCTAAAAGAACTGTAACTTTTAGACTTTAAAACTCGCTGACGGTTATATTTAAATTTCGACATAACCATTCCTGGAATTCAAATTTATAGCATGAAATCCTAACCACACTGCCAAAACTAGGAACGTACCAGTTCTGATATTTATACAAACGTCGTCGAAGTAAGCGAACAATTCCCCAACATTGCCAGTTGTTGGCCGGCCGGATGGCTGGTTAGTTGGTTTGGTTGGTCATAGCGAAACTTGTGCTCGCGACCCAACTCCTGCGGCTGACCGCTGACCACAGCCTGGCGCAGATTAACGGACATCTGACACGAATATGAAGCCCTGGTCTGGTACTCATAGACACCAATCTAATAAAAACTCAAAGTTGAAGTAAATAAAACGGTGGAATTCCTAGAATCATCCGGTATTCGTAACAGCCTGATGAAATCCAGCACTCGTTCCCAATTCAGTCAGCGACCCAATTATATTCGCCGCCCGCATTCATAGTTAGCAGTGCAACCCCAAAAAACCTAATCAAATATGAACGAGGACGCGCCAGGTGACTGGCAGGTGTAGAACAAAAACCCTTTGTCTCTTTCACACCTACGCACTTCCTGTTATACCCTTCCTTCGTTGACATGTCGTCCGCGTGATATTAGGTTTTTAGAGGGGTTGATACAGAAGTTGATATGAACGCTGTTTGACTTTTGGAGCGCTCCCTTTGCCTTTTAAAAATATGAGTTTTATTCTGCGTAGAAACAGAGCGCATTACATCAGAGTTTGTGACGTTCCTGTGTATTAGTCTGTTAAACTAGCCAGAGGCAGCGTAAGTTGGAAAGTTTTTATGTTAATTAAATTTGGCGTTTATTGGGCAAAGTTCCTCCATAGCGAGTAACGAAATTTATCCATTTAGAACGACGCCAAAAGTATGCATGTTTCATGTTAAAAGGGTCAAAATGTAGAGCGAGAAAATGTAGCCTTTCAGAGATTACTCCCTCATAAGGTACCTTGTTTGTTTTGATGTATGAACTACGTCGCGATCATTGTAACAATGTAATGGCGTCTATTACAGTCGAGTATTTCCTGCGCAACACAATATAGAAAAATATACGGCCATAAAACAAAACAATGTGTACATTTTATTCCACTAGCCAATAATGCTGTCGGCTGTAGATAAATGTAAGCGATACGTTATCACTGGATCAATACATCATAATGAAACCTTTTGTAGCAATAGTCCAACTTGAGTTGAAGCGTACGTGGGTTTCTGAAATAATACTTAGTTGTTTTCGAGTCTGTCGAAATCGGTTTCATATGTTGCGCCTACATCTATAATAGTAAATTGTAGTAGCGCCAATTGGACGGAAGGTAAAGTAGAAGATTATTTTGTTCTTTTGAGATCAGAGAACAATTTAAAAAATGGCGTGCACCGTGCACCGCAGCCTATAACACCGTATTCCAGACATTCTAGAGAGACACAAATTTTACACTATTTGTGACAGCAAAGCGCGTTGCTCACTATATGAGACTTAAGGTTCCCCGGAGTGTCGAAATCCCAAACAAACGTAGTAGGTATGTTATATCAATATCCTATCCGAAAGTTCGAATATTTGAATGTAATTCAATCACGCTTCAACGACAGGATCGGATGGGGATGAAAATCTTCTGTAGTTTATTGCAAGGCGATGCAAGTTTCACCCGTAATGAAATAGCCACATAGTGAAAATGAGATTTGATTCACTGATTTGTTAAAACGCAATTAGCTTTGTAATCACTTTCTAACCCAAAATTATATTTTCTCTTAATTTATATTCGCGGTTTCCATATCACTTCACAACTTCACATTTTGTAACCAACCGCACGAGTGAACAATATAATTGTACGATTTATTTATATTTTGTTGAATATAATTCACATTTCCATAATACGAATCAGTACGGTTTCCGAAACATTATTGTGGTTCAAAAAGGCTTCCATTTTAAATTGGTTTTCATTAAAAATATTTATCTGCAATTGAAACGCTCGCAGCTACCCTTTACAAAATATTTTCATTTGATTACCTAGCCGAGCGCAAGCGAATTCACAAATAGTTATTTAAAGAGGATTCAGCACAGAATCAGAATGCTACATTACAGTCCATCCGTAATTCAGATGACATACTCGCACATTCTCATAATTAGAGCGAAATGGCGGATTACTTACGTGATAAAGAAGGGGTATTAGCAAACCTTTAAGTATCAACAAATCAAAGACTACTTACAAAATTGCATACTTATAGCAATGATTTATGTATAATGTACTCCATTTATAACTACCTACATCAAAAGCAACTAAACAGCTTGACAAATCGCATACACAATTTACAACAGCATAGTAAGTATTTCTACTAAGAAACTATATTAATAACCCGGTCGCACTGAAATCAAAGCTGTTCAGCACAGCTCTACGCGGCGAGTCGGAACAGCGTAACATTTTACATATTAAGGTGGTAGCAGAGCTGAGGTGGCGCCACTTTTCGTAATCAATTAAGAGAGCACTCCGTGAATAGTTTTTATACAAACGCTCTACATTAATTTTTAAACATTCCAATATGAATATTGCAGAAGTCATATATTTTTAAAAGTGTAATATTTCTGACAAATAAGGTGAGAGAGACCTCCTCGTAGATGTCGTTGATATAAGCTTAATTTTTAATAATTATCGCAATCGGTTGCGATTTGACGGAGGGATTAATGTAGAGTTTGTAAGAAACACTAAAATAAAGAATTACTTCATGGTGCCGTGAATCGTAATATATTCATGTTTTTTTTTTTTGTAATTGAGATATTACAATTAATTAATTAGAAAAGTGGCGCCACCTCTGCTCTGTTACGAGTTTAGGCACAATTAAGGGAAAAGTTGGAGTCGTAGCGTCACCAAGCGTGGATAATTTATGGCAATAATTTAATATAACATTAAATGAATGTCTCCATAAAATTTAACCCTCCTAAAGTCCAACAGTGATTGTGATTAGGTATCTCGTGTGGCCGCGCCTCTGTCACAGTTTGTCCCAACCCCTTTATTGAGTTGGCATTTTGTGACTCATTATAAAAATGGGGCTGGCTGATAAAACACACGGTGAATTAGGGTGAGACAGGCAAATATTTGGGCAGTGCTATCATTTTACCCTGTTATTTGAAACGCAGATGTGGTCTCTGCCTACCCCTCCGGGAAAGAGGCGTGATTTATGTATGTTTGTATGACACTACTGTTACTAAATTTTTTGGAACTACTATAAAAATACGTTACTTTTTATGCAATCACAGTAAAGAAGCAGTAACGTTGTGTCTTTATTCCCTATATAATTATTCCGTGTATGTTTCTGTGTACAATAAACTGTTAAATAAATAAAATAAAGTAAGTAACTACTTATTTCCCTAATTACTTAGTATGAATATAAGCAAAGCTATTGTTAGTATCATAATAATTTAGACTAGAGGAGGCAGTGTCTATTTAAATTATTATTTGTGATCCAGGCTGTCCTTCTGCTTAACTTCGGTAGAACCCCGGAATCAATATAAACATATTATAACTTTTCGTAGCTATCTGGAAGAAACTAGGACTAGCCTTCAGGGACCAAAGTAAGAGTAACAAATTCAAGAACTTCTCGCTTTCTTCGAAGTAATAAAATATTCTATCGGGGTATATATTTTTCCGTATAAGCCGACAAAGTGTCATAAACGTAGCCGCATTTCACGTAAATATTATATGGGGTTGTGTGAAATATTTGTTTTTGAAGCTGATATGTCCGTAGCGTGAGGGCGCGGCCTTATGCTGCGGAGGTTCCGTGTGGCCGCACCCTTTGAGTAGCTCCAGGTTAATGAAGATTATTATAATGCAGTAGTAAGCTTCTGATATTATAAATTTTAAGTTTTTAAAACAAAAGAGTGGCAAAAACTAAAACTTAGATACTGCCAGCAGCACCCGCATTTCCTAATCATATCTACTGTTAAGGAATCTGAGTAAATATGGTCTTATCCGGGAGCTGACTTTATAACTTACAATAATTTAAAGAAAACGCGTCTATATCTTTATATTAATTTGATAGAAATATAATCAACATTATAACTGTTCATTTGCCAAGATATCATACACGCACGATCTGGTATTTAAACATTGATACTAGTAATGTTGGTTGCAGTAAAATTTTGCACTGAATTAATATATGAGTTCGCGGTAGGCAGCGAATATAAATATCATAGAAATAAACAAGTAGGCCGGAAACAGATGTTTATAATATCTTAAAATCGTTGAAAAAATGTTTATGGAAACAAAACGAAGGTTTTTTTACATTTTGAAAAACGAAAATAAAATACTGAGAACGTCGACACAAATAAAGGACCGGACCCAAATAGGTAATGTTTATTAAAACCCACTTTATTTAACTCTAATATTTATTTATTTTATTCTCCTCTAGGTATTTGTATTGAAAATGGATATTGTTATTGTTCACCCTAGCCAATGATTGAATTTCTCGAACAGTAACGGGCTCGAATAAAATTAAAGAATAAATGCCTCGTGAAAATTTGGCTCAAAAATCGCAACGCTTTCAAGCTGGTCATCCAACAATCGACACAGGTAATTTTTCAGGTACAGATTAAAAAGGATAACTTTTTATCAGTGATTATTATGTAAACAATTATTTATGTACTGGTGATAGTAAAAAACGAATTGTTCAAGTAATATAGGCCTAAATCAGTTCCTAGCCGAAGTATAATAATTTAGTAAAAAATAATAATAAAGTTTATTAGTATGGTAGATCATAACCTAACCTAACCTACCGAAAGTTTATAAACTGACGAGTAAGTTTGTAAACTAACAGTTGTTGCAATTTTACGCTGACATATACCTATATATTCACACTACCTATAAAAATATCTACATATTTATTTTTGATGTATGCTCTACTTTCATTATGGAATTACCACCTGTCTGCTAAAAGTAGCGGCAAATATGTTAATAACTACTACCATGCATGTGTTAAAGTGGTGCTGTTTCGCAAAGTCTCAGTTCTAATATTTACAATATGTTTGTCATACTAAGTGCGAATGTGCTCAGCTTGTTATATTATACGGAAGTCAATAAATATTATAGCGTTGTAAATATGATTTAGTATTTATATAATCAAACTTTTAAAATAGTTGTTAGCGTAGAAAAATATAAAGTGCTTTGGCATAAACTTTCAATTCAGTCCATTAGTCCTTCTTTTAGTTATTTTACGAATGACTGGTATTCCGCTACCACTGTGCTAGATCCAGTAGAAGCTAAAAAGGGTTGCTATACAAACTTGGATTTCTTCTAGATCTCATGCACTAGTAAACTCCAAGTGTTCTTGTCGGTACAGTGTAATGTATGATGCACTCCTATGTATTTACTAGCATGAGTAATCTCCTTATAATAAGTTGTAGTTTGTAAGATATTTAGGCCCGTATTTATAATCAGCTCTCAAGAGTGACAGCGAGTTTGAGTTCGTATCAGAAATGTCATTTCAGTCCAAACGACCTGTCAAATCCATACTTAATATTGCTCTCAATCTTGAGATCGCTTTATAAATACGAGCCTTAGTCATTATTTTAGTCAATATCAATAAACGCTCGTCGTACATTCCGGTTGTTTCATTCTATGGTCGCAATAAATTATGAAGTTGAAATGGAAATGACTACAGTTGAAATTATTCAACATTATTTAAGTACAAGGTTAAAAATTAAACAAACAATTTTGTGCGCGATTCGTCAACACTCGTCTCGCCAAAACACTCTCACGTACTACGTTTATCTCTCTTGTCTAACATTGTTTTACAAATAGCTAATAACACTTTAGCACAACTAAGGCCGGAACAGATTGGAATCTAAATTGAATCATTTTTCTCACTATTGTGCCAATTCGTACACTAATTGAGACACACAGTCTAAGGGTGATGGTCGCCTGAAAATACGTGTAAGCGTAAGGGACAGCTTCCCGCAAACTGATAGGGGTTACTCAGTCAACGAAACTGAACAAATGTTTTCAGGAAATAAAAAAATATGTCTTTTCCATACAAATTTTCTGATCGAGGTGCTCATTTTGTATGGGAATTTTTTTTTCCTGAAAAAAACTTCTGGCGAAGTTGTTTAGGTTCGTTGACTGAGCAACCCTTATCATATCAGTTTGTGGGAAGCTGTCCCTTAACACCCCGTAATAGGTACCTACTTAGGTATCTAGTTTTGTTGCAATATTATTTATTTATTTTATTTAACAAAATTAGTTAACAATTACAGGTTGAATTATTCTATTCATGGCAAAGCGATAGGGAAATCAAAATAATTTCAGTTCTGCATAATTTGGAAATAAATGTGTATGGAACGGTAGAGATGAGTTTATATACCTACATATTCCAGGGAATATCAGTTATATTACGGTTTCAGGGAATTTCAGCACTGAACTAATACCAACTCAGTAACAACTTCGAACAGGCTAATTAAATACTCTGAATTCATTCATCATCCATGAGAACAAGCATTCAAACAACAAAATCATTTTCAATAAAACTTGACAAAAATATTCTCATTATTTACGCTAAACAAGCAATTTACCTATTGCGCATAAACAGCATTTTGTACCGTCAAACAATCGAAACAGAAATAATTCATTATTGTTACAATAATGGCCAAGTGCAGCGTGGAAACGTTCACGCGTGGTCCTTTACATTGTTGGAAGACAATGTAGTGTTGAGCAATATTGCTGAATTCGCACAGGTTGCGAAACCTTGTGTATGTAGTTGAGGCACGTCCGACTGCCCGCTTGTATGGCATCTCTTGCCGAATATGGGAACTGTTTGCTTTAAAACTGTGAATTGTTGATTAAGTCGTTTTATAGAGGAAATTTAAATGATTTCAATTTTTTTCATGTCAGTATTATAAAGATTTAATTAATGTACTTAAAATAAACAAGGAGAATTATATCTGCCACTTGATTTGGACAAAGGTGGACCATTTTCTTTGATTACAAGTTTAGGTACCTAATAATGCGTTAATTTACTAATTAAATCAAGTATGATAAGCATATACCTAGATAGGTACTGAAGTAACTAATGAGCAGTTCAATCCACGCTAGTGCAAATTACATTCGAAAAAAAAGTGCTAACATTAAAAGAATTATACTCTCATTTACAAAATAAATACATAATATTGTTCACTTACATGTAACTCGTTTTATTCAGCGCCAAAATTTGGTAAAGTTTCAAATATGGCGGCGTGACTAACCGACAAAACTTTAATGCCCCGTTTATTATAAAGCTACCCTCCAAAATGGAGCTTTTTAATTAACTAAGTAGTTCCCGCCATTTCATTTAGGCATCATGCCCACATAAAATTAAATTTATTTCTGTTTAGGTTCATAAAAACCTTTTCGTGACTTCATTTGTAATCATGCATTTAATCACGGCATGCATCATACAAAATACAAAGAAAAACTATCGTGATTATGGTCGATCTTGCTTTTTCATGCTGGAAACATAGAATTTTCCATCTGTTTCTCATCCTACGCATAAAACCAATAGAGGGTACCAATACATAAAATACAAAATCTAATAGAAAATGACTCTAGCATAAGTCAGACCTGGAAAAATTACTTATAACTAAGCCCCTGTTTAACGCGTAATTATATTCAAGTATTTTACTTTACCAAATCACTTAGAACCGGATACTGTAGCAATCAAAAACCGTAGCATAGAACCGAAATAAATTAAAATACCTGCACTCCACGCATTCAAACGCGATTAACATCACTGAACTATTTTACTATCAGGTGCAGTTTCGAATTAAACTGGGAATCGAATTTACGACCCCAAGGAATGCTCTATCGATCTCTAGATGCAAAGCTCAAACTAGTTTTAGTGCTCAAGTAGTTTTAAACGCTTTTATTACTTGCAGTTCGGCTTCAGGCCGTGTAGGTATGCGATGATAGTTTCGATCCCTTCCCGGCCTTCCCGTGGGAAAATAACAAACAGTAACTTTTCATGGCGAGTAAAAATTTTAGTAGCGAAAGTAGAGCCATTTTAATAAAAGACTGATTGTGCAGTTATTTCGTGATAAGATAACAATATTTCTTATATACCTAGGTATGTCTCTGTCATACAGGTCGAACTTCAATGCAAAAGCAGTTATAGAGTTATTTATCATTTGTTTAAGACTTTTACGCTTTGTACAGTGTGTGTACACATTATTTTTGAGTCAGCTCGCGACCACATTTGATGCAACTCAAATACGTTTGCTCGAAATGTCGGTCAAACGTATTTATCTCTCAATACGGTAGAGTTATCTTTAAAAACTAAATACTTTCCAACATGCATTCTACTACAGCAGAATAAAACGCAAGCAAGCACATCGTCAATATAAGATCAATCCGAATTAAATTCTATGTCGATGACAAATCAGTGACTGCATTTTGTATGTGTCTAAGCATATTTTCATGCGCCATGCAATTCTTGGTCCAAAGTGCTTTTCGCGTTGTTATTGTGGCAACAACAAGTTGGTAACAGTCAGAGTGCACGTTGCATAAACACTGAGTGTGCAGTATGCACTGTATGCAGTATGCACTTCAGGTAGTTAGCCACCATTGTGAGTTTTGTGCATATTGCGCTGTTTACGCCGAAGCCGCAAAAACAGCATTTTCGGCTGCGCTATACTCTGTTGAGTGAGTTTTTTTTATCTGTTGCATATTTGCTACAATCTATCGTACAATTTAATACCGGGTGTAAGGGACAGCGTACCGAACACTGATAGGGGTTGCTCATTCAACGATAACAACGATACATATTGATCTTACCTATTAAAAAACTTTCTTACTCCATAAAACGCGTGTGAGATATTTGTAAACTGCAGATCTGTACATACCTGAAACAAACAACGAAATAAGGTCAGTTTATTTTATATAATTTTATATCACAGTTAATAAGCTTAAAGGGACTTTAACGAAAACCTCCCAGATACAATTTACATGCAACAGTGCTTTTAATTCTGAACTCAACGATCAAGCTAATGAGGCGGCCGTATTCTGTGCGTATTTACTGACAAACGAACTCGATCAAATCGACACTCGAAACCGACATCGGTCGAATAAATAAACGACTGTTTTATGCAATCATTTCACTTTTTAAGCCCACCCGTAATATCTACCTATTTAATCAATACGACGCATTTCCATCAAAAGCAATACTAGTGGGTATTCTGTTATTTACCACCGCACGAAAACCGATCGCGAATGAATCTGAAATGAGGCAAATAAGCAATTATGCGCCCATACTGTGCCCATCCATACTCATATTCGGGCTCGCTTACTCGATGGGGAATTTTAGACGCGCCGTTGCCCATCCAACGAACAAACAACAGCTATGACGATCGGAATATTAATGCAATTCTTAACGAGCGAACGGTTGATGCACAAATCGATTCATCTATCTGTATAGGTACTTACATACTATAATGCGAAATAAACTGCCTGTCTGTTTGTTGCACTTTCACGCCTACGCTTAAGCGGCTGAACGAATTTCAAAGTTTGGCAGGATGATAGACAGTATCCTGGAGACATGCTACTTTTTACCGCGGGCAAAACATGTGATTCCCATCGGAATTAAGTATTTATTTTTCACGTGGTATTACAAGATTTACATGGTTGGGAATAACATATACCTAAGCTTCTTTTTACCGCGGGAAAACACCTCATTACCACAAGAATTTCTGATTTAACGGCTGGTAAAACCGCGGGCGGAAAGTTAACTACAGATATGTCAGAATAATGTCTTGTAAAACGTTTCATTTAACTCAAACAAGATGTTGGAAGAAAACTCCGATCCTACGTTTTACTTTGTTCGAAATAGACGTTCAGTTTTGTACGTGTGAAAGATAGTGTAATCTTGATCATACAATGTAGAGTAGGTAAGGCATACCATGTTTTAGAGCTGTAAACTTCGTAGTATACTTTGCAAACTTTATTTTCTACCTGTAGGAAATAAACGCCTAGGTTTTTAGATTACAATTTACGAAACAATATGCAGCAATTACCAACAACAATTAATAAGCCCGATGGTGTAATGGATAGGGCCGCTGCCTCCTGCTATTCGGCGCTTTTATGGTGAAGGAAAAATCATGAAGAAACCTGCACACACCTACAGAGAAATTCAAAAGTTTACGCCCCCGCCGGGGGGCACGAGCCTATCCTAAATAGGGCGATCGGGTCTTAGTCGACCACCTGGGCCCATATAGATTGGTCGACTTCACACGCAACCTTTCAGTAGTAAGTATATGAGCTGATAATGATGATGCAGCAATGTTGTATTCAATTTGAAGGCTCAAGAGAAGTATTACCATGACTAGAAGGCTAGTACACTACATAGGGTGAAGTGCGTATAATTTTATCAACACATGGGGGATCGTATTTACATAATAACCCTGCGCCCGCATACGCACCGCGCCAGATATATTCAGATTTTCGTTATTATTTTACCTTCATTCATTCATTTAATCCGGACAAAATTACATAACGGGCGGAACAAAGTGTTGATAACAACTTTATTTTACGTATGAGCAGGGCAATGGAAAGACACATACATAAAACTTACGTGTGTCCACATTTTGCAATTTTTTAACGTGGCTAAAACGCCTTTTACGCTCTGCCTACAGTGCCTACCCAATAAAGGATAAGGACTATTATACATATAAGTAAAAGATTCACTACGCCGACTGCCAGGAAGGATTGACTCAGGTATCTATAGTGAAGTACCTACATTATTAGCAGGTTAATGGACGACCTGAGTACTTACACTACCTACGCTCATCAAGCATTATCTTGAGCAGTTAATACCACTTAATACTTCCATAATCAGATTCACCTATATACAGTTTAATAGGATAATGCGTTCGTGATTCGCCCTATTACTTAGCAAGTAGCATATTATGGAATCCATTGGTACATTCAGATATCTATTGCTTCTGTGGTCCGAGTCTTGGGCAAGTCTTCGGCTCTCGATCCAGAGGTTGCAAGTTCGATTCTCATAGGGGACATTATGGAAAATTACTAGATTTTCAAATTAACGTCATTTTCGTTAAAGGCTTAATTATTATGAATGCACAGACATTTATGAAGTTTGGAAAGTGTTTTCCTTTTGGCTGTTATAATCTAAGTACTCGTTACAGTTTATCAGCATAATTAGAATATTTTTGACTTTAGTCTAAGCCCATAAGAAGCAACACTGGTAAGTATTTACAGCAACCCCAGGAATAGAAGCAGGTGATAAATTCCTTGTTTTTTATAATCCAGCATAGAAACTGTACATCAAAGGTCTGTACTACATCATGTCTGTAATACATACATCTTCATCGACTTTTCTTATAATATTATACAATTTGGGCCGCACGATCCTCCAATACTGTTTTACATTCCGAAAAGCGATAAACATTTTACCGCCATTGATGCCTCAACCAAGTACAAGGTTAATAAGACCCGGACCACCGAATTAGACCATTTAGACCGTCTATTTCTTGGGTCTAGATGTAATTTACTCGTTAGTGGTCCTGATGAGAGCATAAAATAAAACTGAATGGTAATACTGACTCCGTAGTCGAGTGGTCTGAGCCTTGGGCTCCCGATCCGGAGGTCGTGGGTTCAGTTCCCACGGGGTTAACACAAAGTTAATCTTTGTCAATTTATCACCTGGTGAGATTTCCCCCAGTTTGGTTCGGACAATGCAGGCTGAATCACTGATTGTCTGGAAGACAAAAGATTCCGTGCTTCGAAGGGCACGTAAAGCCCCCCGTCGCTGTCTTTGATAGTAGTCGTTTCACAAACCATGTCAGAAGCCTGTTAGCTGTGCAATTATGGTTTAAAAACTCCGACACCAGGGTTTTTCGGGTCGTATTTATGAAACGATCTCAAGATTGAGAGCAATATTAAGTGTGGATTTTACAGGTCGTTTTGTACTAAAATGACATTTCTGATACGAACTCAAACTAGCTGTCACTCTTGAGAGCTGATTATAAATACGGCCCTTCGAGTCCCAGGTCGTACCCACTCGATAGCAGAAGAAGCAGTAATTTACTCGTTAAAGGTCCTGATGAGAGTATAAAATAAAACAGACCGGTGATCGTCGCCGGCGTCGACATCGCATTGGTCGCGAGCCAACCTCGTCGCCGCGATGTCGAATAATATCGCCACTCTCACTAAAGTACACTTATCAAACTGTCGAACGTGTTTAATAATAGGCGCCTTTATTATGCGTTGGCATGTCATACTTTACACACTATGTAAAAAATTAGGGATATAAATAACTCTTTTTTTCGTAAAAATCTTAAACCAACTTCAAAACTTGGTCTATAACTACACGACAAACGCCGAACTATACGTACTCGTAGTTCTATGAAGACGGACGATCACATCGCCCAATTAATGCGAGTAGAAAATATTTTGCAATATCGTAGCGTCCTTGAAGACCATCCGCATTTTCACAGGAGGTTGTTTGAGGCTTTTTGTTATCCAGATTTAGCCCTAACACTCATTCATTCCACCCTTAAACTTATTCATTGTAAAACGTTTGTTCTTATCCTAATCAGCTAAAATAGACATATTGAGAACCTTCTCTTATCCCTAAAGTCGGTCAAAAACATTCGGATAAAAACTGTCGAAGCTTATAAGAGGGCGTCGTAAAGAAGACAATGTATATTGTCATAAACAATTAAACCTAATCTTTTAAATTATTCATTGGACATTTTATTACTCTTTTGAAAGCTTCTGGTCTACCACATAATAAAAATAAAGAAGCCGTTTACTGAATGTTTGTATTATAAAACTTTCATTAAGCGATAAAACATACATTTTAATATCACCTGGCCCTTGACCACTCGTATAAATTTTAGTGTTTATAGAATATGTGTCAAGGTGCTTCTTAACACATTTGCAAGACTTCATCGCAAGTGATATATTTATAAGAACCATTTCCGTTATTATGATTATCCAGTTTTCATAGGTTCATCCATAACCTTGCAGCACTGGCGTAACAACTGCCTCCGTGGTCTAGTGGTCTGACTGAGCTGAATGGGCTCACGATCCGGAGGGTTGGGTTCGATTCCCAGGAGGGGAACACAAAGTTTATATTTGTTAATTTATCACTTTGTGAGATTTTCCCCAGTTTGGTTAGGACAATCTAGGCTGAATCACCTGATTGTCAGTAAGAAAATTCCGTGCGTTGTAGTTTAGGACACGTTAAACCGTCGGTCCCGGCGCTGTCTTTGATGGTGGTCGTTACACAAAACCGTGTCAGAGACCTATTTTGCTGTGGGCGGTTTTAAAACTCTAACACGAGGGTTCATCGGGTCGATCGATTCGAAACCCACACGACAGAGGAAGAAGATCCGGAATGATGTTATAATGCGCTTGAACGGCACTATAAATCTAGAATTACATCGCAATAATGACGATACTGGAAGCGCACCTTCCTAACTCAGAGAATAAAGCGCCTAGACGCACTCGTAGACACGCGTGCCGAATATTAATGTGCACACACTCACACACACGCACACACACATCTGTTATATTACACCTACAGTTGCGTAGTACACACAATGAAATCATCAGGGATCATAAAAATATTAATAAAGAATTTAAAAAAAACTGTTGTTGAAGTTGAAGATGAACTTGAACATGATCAGTGACTCATATTTTTTTCTGAATTTTCTAATTCACCCTAACTGTTTTTAGGGACAGACATGAGCCATCCACTACTGCCTCTAATCTGAGAGTATGGCAAAAGACTCCAACTAGAGGAATCAAACAGTTATGTATGGCTGCTCAGCCTCTAGTTGGAGCACGGTTGGACTTATTCTGTAGCACTACAGAATAAGTCCAACCGCGCTTTTAAGTAATCTATGGTATAGGCAAGTCCATGAATTGCGCCGATGTGTTAGCAATAATAAAATACGTGTGTACAGACATGAACATTGTATTGTCGTTGTGTGCGTGTATGGTAGAGTCACCGGAATATGTTGTAAATCATGACACCTTTTAAGGGAACTACTCGTCCGTATACGTATACTTACGACCATTGATCTGGTCATCCATTTGTTTTGCCTAAGTGGAAATATACTCGCAGGACTTTCTGTTGCAATTTTTGGACTCTACTCCAAATGGGAAATTTTCTTAGGTATCTAGCAAATCGATGTAGTTTTTTAAAAATAAATTTTCGATAATGTTTTATTAACTACTTCAAAATAATACTGATAGCATAAAAACACTGTGTAATTATTAATTTGCCACCAGAAGTCATAAACGTAAAACATAATTTTCAAAACATGTTGTAAAAAGAGACCGTAGCTGCCAGTATAAGTATACTCTCATTCTAGTTTTATTCTACCCTTGGCGTTATATAAATTCACTAAATTATTTACTACACCAAAATTCGCCAAGATCTCCGAAGTTGGAGTCCATACAAATGACGAAGAGCTTACTAAAACGAACTTAATCGAACCTGAATAGAGTAAGACGACCAGATAATTGGCGTATAGAGTGGTAACAGAGTGTACTATGATAGAACCGTCGGTGCTGCGTGAAATGAAACGGGAAAGCTGCAAAACACAGGTGCTGGATATTGAATTGAACGAAACAGATTTTCCTAATGATAAGACAGTAGAAATAAATGCACACTAGCTTAAAGAACTATTTGTACCACGAACCTTATTTCGCAATATGAAATATCAAACTTTACTCCTCATTGTGAAAAAGAAAACACAAGATCGATAGTTTTGAAAAAAATCGCCCTATGCTCCTTTTTAGCGCCGCTCAAATCTAAGTCGATTACCTAAAAGCTATTACTATTATAATATATTCTGTGCTAAAAGCTCTTCAAATATTATCATCTTATTAAAAATCAGATCACAATCCGAAAAAAATATTATTTTCTACGCGCACTATGCTTTTATGTTAAACGTTTTATACAAAACAAATACCGCACCCAGCACAAGAACATTCGAACAGGTACGTACCTACTATAGGCTATGGGGCGTACCCTAATACACCGTACCGTAGTACGTGAGGATTGCGTCACTGTGCGGATTGGAGTGCACAATATGCCCCATAAGACTGGGGTGAAGGCCCATAACTATTATTGACATAGTTCACTGGAATAGTGACTAGAGACTTGAATTTTTACAAATGTAAGGAATAAAAAGATTAGCTGACCAAATTTTTGGATGTCAACCTACCCATGAATCTGAACAACCTTCACCTAGAACTTAGGTCGAAATATGAAAAAAAGGTGATAAAAATTGGTCCTTCCATATAACATGGTCATTGGGGAAAGTTGTTCAGTTTCGTGGATAGATATTACACCTTAAAGGTCAGATATATTTTTTTTACACGTCCATTATTGAAGGCAGAATTTGATTATCAAGCTGAGAACATTTACAGTTTGAAATTTCAGATGCCGGTTAAGTCAGTTTAGGTCACCAGTTTACCTCTACCTAGTCTTAAACTGAACTATGCTCTACTACACTTTTGATAAGAAGTTACGCAATAGCTTGTTGTAGAATTTTCAAGCTCTAAATTGGAAATCGAAACAATAGAACAATGACTCTGTAAATACCTTGTCAGAGAAATCGTTCGTTCGTCAGATTCTTGCACGCTAAGTATATCAGTGAAAATTGCGATTACCTTTCAAACAAACTTAATTAAAACTGCAAGGTTAACGTCTATACCAATGAAGCTGTTGGTAATGGAAAATAACAGTACATAGCGAATGAAAAATGAAGAGAGCTGTTATTAGACGATGTGAGAGAATATAAGTTCCTTTGAGATTTCTAATTGAGGCTCGTTCTATCTACGTCTAGTGAAAAGCCAAAGTCAAGAGCAAATTCTTTGCTACTGTTTAACCCGAGTATGTGTCCCCAGACAAAGGCCTCCCCTCTTCTACGCATATTGTATTGCCGAACGAATGTCAGTGCCTCCAACGATGCCGACCAATGTAGCGGTGACCATCTTGAGGCACCCACTCTGCTACTAGTTTAGATGCATTCGTACATTCGGCAGATATGTTATGTCTAGTACCGCTTCAGCTTTTGCAGCATAAAAAATACACATGGATGTCATAATTTGACCAAAAGAAAATATTATTAATACTGTCATAATCTGATAAAAACAACAAACAAACAATGGAGGATGACCTCATTGCAATAATCACTGAGCTCAAATATGACGCAGCCAGCATTCTAATTGTTACGATCTAATGCAACAATACAATTACCTATGGGCCATCTGAGGATCGTAATTGCGATCATGGACACTGAGTCAGAACGGTATGCTAATCGAAAATCGTAATCCTTGTGCAATCGACTTTAGGACGCATATTGAATTGAAATTATAACAGATAGGGGACACTCTAGATGCCACTGCTTTTCAATTAGTCTTGTCACATTTAGATTAATAAAGCGGAAAAGAAACAGGAAATAGTACAGTGAATATATGAAAATCATCGTCTGTAAATGTCCTGTTCTTATAAAAAAAATTAAGCTAAAAGTGACAGGCCTACCTCAAATTCAGATCCAGTTCCACAAACATACTTACTCGTAAGTTGTAATCAAGCTTTGTCGCTTTAAGCGTACACGAGTAGGAATTGCTAATAAATAAAACTCTGTAGGTATTTACGATTCTCCTTAGCTGAACGCAGTGTGGTTTGAAACTTTTACCGGGGAAGCAAAAGATCGTTTTTCTTTTACGATTGTACACAGTCATTAAGATAAAGAAGATGAGAAAAATAATGCAGAACTGTCCTCTAAAGCCCTTTATTATTGTACTTAGAGGTCAGTGTATTTCGGTCATAAAAAATATAAAAACGAACCTCAAAAAAATTACCCAAATCATTTTCTTCTAGAGGTAGCCCTGGTATTTACATCATCAGTTTAAAAAAACTTGGGCGGAATCGAAATAGGTATCATTTGTGTTGAGACCGGAGAATGCGAAATAGACATTCCTTTTATACATTAACGACTCAGCACTTAACCGAAACACGCAACACAACACGCAATCGATCAGCAGTATCACCAGAAGCCGTGTGTCTATTGTCACATTACATTAAGCAAATCGACCGCATAAACTATCAAACAACATTGCCGAGTACAGCCGAGTACATAACATGTTGGTTGGCACACATAGACCTGCCTCTGCTAATTATGCATCTCTACTATGTTTATTAAACATTACAGAACAGATTAGAACAGCTGTAGTGAGTTTCTGCACCTCGTTACTGTCTGCAGCCTCTGGTGCCGCATAAACGATAAAATGTGACTCGCAGACGCTGCTAGGAATGCTAAACGGAAACAAGACAGCGTTTTCAACATGAATCTTTGTATTACGTAGTGTAGTACATACAGATATTAAAGACATTCGAGCAGTGGAAGTAGATATTGAGAAACACAACTTACACTAAATAGGATATGACTACTACGCATCACGATTCAACAAGGCAACAACATCATTCCTCGTCGCCTGTTCTGGACTAAAACAGTGATGCCCAAAAATGGGAAACACCTTGTCACTCTACTGTTGATTAATATTTCAATCACACATTAATGTTCAGACAACGGGAAGCTAATGTAAGGTCATACCCTTAAAAGTCGGTGGCAACCAACACATGAGGTAGCTGTATGGTTGGAGTGCTAACAAAAGGGGCACAAATTCGGGTAGCTAGTTCAGGATTACGATGTTCATTCAGTTGGAGCCTCGTTAAATCGAATTGTGCGTATCGCACGCTATTGGTATGGAAGTACGGGACAATGTGCATGACCCAGTGCTGGCAGTTTAATATCAAGAGGAGTGTATCCGCGGCGCGCGCCTCGCTGTAATAAAAGCACGCTCCGACGCTTAACGAGCCTGGCCGATGAGCTCCTTCGTATTTCAAACAAGACGACCCCGTACGTGACCACAACGGGCCAACTTAATTTGAGCAGTAACAAGGAGATTGGGAATTATTGTCCGTGTAATACCTTGTTAGGGAGAGAGCTCTTAGGCGTTCTCGCTGCCTCGGCGTACTCGGCGATCGCGATCCGTGGAACGTTTGCCAATTGCCACTCACTAGATAGCCGGGGAAGGAGAAATCGTGTATCTTTCGTCAGAGATATGAAACCGGCTCCGATGAAGAATGATGACAACAGTCTGGACCAAACAAAAACTGATTTATGCTAAAAGATATTCCGCAGCAGATGGGAGATTGCAGAA
The DNA here is from genome assembly GCA_029255725.1 of Scrobipalpa atriplicella. Taxonomy (NCBI): domain Eukaryota; kingdom Metazoa; phylum Arthropoda; class Insecta; order Lepidoptera; family Gelechiidae; genus Scrobipalpa; species Scrobipalpa atriplicella. The sequence goes on from JARACY010002066.1 coordinate 27,533, forward strand.
ACTTGTCAGTCCGAAACTCTACCACCCAATTATGAGCTATCATTCCTTAAGAGGGGGAATCTGGCAGTGCCCCACTAATGCCCAACCAGCAGTTCGAAACTTAAACTTGCCAGACTCGTGGAAAGTTATCAGCAATCGTGGGGCCATTGATTGCACACAAAGGGCGTTCGTCCCGCGACATTCGAGTTCGATTTTCCGCTTACAATGCGGGCGTCGAGTTTCGTCTTGCATTCCGGATTATACCTCCACGGTTCGTTCGGTCTCCGTCGGCATTGTCCAACCATTTTCGTTTAGCTTAAGCTCTCGATAGAGAAGTATTCAACGGGTTTTGTAGGACCTTCCGGGATAGTTTAAATATTTGTTTTTATTCTTGGCCACCTGAGGGTTTGATTCGATAATGCAGGTATAAATAGTAAATTCACTGTTTATACTGTCGTATCGGTGCTAGCCTTCGATAGAGGTCGCAATCTCTGACACCAAGGTTTATCGGGCCATTCGCTGACTTGCCAACTCACTCGATAGGAAGAAGATAGTAAATCTATCGGAAACAACTACATTTTCAGAATTACAACAACACCTTACGAAGTCTGACGTCATTTTGTCAAGCTCAGCATAACAATATCATCGAATTACAGTGCATGTGATTCATAAAGCTCGCGTCCATTCTGGCCGGTGGCCAACAGTTGCACAATGCACAATAAATACCTACTACCGTAGTACTCTTAATTACTTCAGTCCCATTACCGAGCACAATACGGGTCGTTCGGAGAGTACTTACGAAACACACATCAACTTGATGGGACTTTAAGATGAAGAGGCATTAGCAAAGTGAAGTTTACTATTATGAAGATATGCAGTTCGCTTTCGTGCCACAATAGATGTTCTGCTTTACAGAGTGACTGATGATGACTTACAAATTAGTTATGTAAATGCTTTTCCAAAAGAATTCTTTTGAATACGTCTGTCACCTTGATCAGTTTCGAAAAATTCTATTTCAGAAACTCGAAAATCAGATTTCAATTCGCTTCAGCGATATGGTCACAAAATGGAATCACAACTTAATAACAGGCAAACTTTCCACAATGGCATGGCTAATTAACTCTTCTGCTCCAGGTTTTCTCATCGAGCCTTAAAACATCAAACGGGTTGGTTTTGTTCTTTTTCCCGAGGGCGATCGGCCGTAATCCGAGGTGCAAAGGCGCGTCGAGCTGCGCTCAGCACATCGGAAAACGGTTCCCAGGCCGTCCACAGCCACTGTTTGCGGTCTAATGCACATTTTACGACTAAACTAAATCGTTTACTGACATATTGCTTACTGCACCGTTGTTGCACCTCGTTTAAAACCGACAAAACTAAATATACGAACGATTCTCCTGTCGAACTCTACATTCCCGCAGAAAAGTTATTTGACGTGCTTCCGAAGTTTTAATTAGTTGATTTAACGAAAGAAAATTAACAATTTTAATATTCAGCATTAAAAATTCAACAAGTAACTTTACGCCTGGAAATAAGTGAAACTTTGAGCGAAACCTAAAAATTGTTTTAGAGGGCGAAACGTCCCCATCAAAAAGGCAAAATCGAGCAACAAATTCAATTAAAAGTTTCCCGCGGGTAATCCAAGCCGGGAACACTAGATAGACAGATCTCGATTAATTATTCCACAGTTAATGGACAAAGGAACCTCTTCGCAACATCTGACAAACAAGAGTCGGGAGTGATAGACAAAAGCGTGGACGTAACCAGCAAACGTCCATTCACGGTTGGAAAAGCGGAGCCGAGGAAACTATCTCTCTCTTTTCATCGCCGGCGCTGAATACAGCCCTCTTTATCCGGCGGGAAATACGGGAGCAGCTATTTGTTTTTACAGTCGAGAGACGACGAACAAATTAGGTGGACAAACTGTTGAAGCGGCCGAGGTGTCTATATTCCACTCGGCGGGAACTCGCGCAAATTCTCTGGAAGAAGCGTCTCCCGATCGAGCTCGAGCGCGGTAATAATTTTCTCTTCAGTTCCAATAGAGACGTTCGATCTAAGTACGTATTATTAGCAGATACTTTATGAAACGGTATCATTTAAAGGTTTTCTTTTGTTGCGTTTATTAGATAACAGTATTACATATTTCGCTTCTAGATTGAAAGCATCTAACTTGGCGGTAGGTATTAAGTACAAGATCTTAGATTTTAAGGTTTAATTAAATACTAATTTATGGACTCAACAAATTAACAGTAAGAAAGTAAAATTTCCTTCTTCATTCAGTAATTAATGGTTCATTTTTTTAAAGCACCTACTTACTTTTAATAAAGATCGTGGGTTCGTGAATAATTGCCGTTTGAAGTAATTGAGCGAATCGCTTTTCAAGCAAATCCTACTTGAAAACTCTTCAAATTATAAATCTATAAACGATTGTTGAACGAAATTGCAACTTTCTATTTTTAAATGTGAGTTCGATTTATTTCGTTCAACAATAGACACCGAGTTATTTTAAGAGAAATGAAATTTGTGAAGGATCTAAAAATGTATTTATAAATCGGTGATTGCTTTTATTCAACTCGAAGCTACTTAAATTGAGCCTATTGTTATTTTCAGATAGATACTCTGAACAGATTAAAAAAAAGAACTGGAAAAAGTAACAAGCTAATAATAATTATGAGCGCCCTTTCATCTGAAAATTTGACTTAAAACGTGAAAATAAGCTTATACATAGAATATCTTTAAAGTTTTAATTTGTTTGGAAAACTTTGAAACAAAAGATGCTTCAGGTTTCAGCAAGCCATATGAAAGTCGTCTGGAGGCAGTTGAATGAAAGACATAACATAATAAATCGAACTAGGTACTTGTCATAAATACGATCGGAAATAGTTGATTATGGCACAAATATTTTATAATGAGAAATTTTTGAAGCGATGAAATCAATCCGATCCGTAAATGATAGGTGATTCAGAACATACAAAATAACTACTTCAACCCAACATTTTTATCCCTTTAAAGTTGTTCAGTTCCGTTGACCGAGTTTCCGTTTCCTTTCAGTTTCCGTTACACGGTCCCTTTCACCCTGTATTATAGAGTTTTATTAAACCTGAAATTATAATGTAAAATGCAACAAAACACAATGTCCCGTATCGGAAAAGCATAGGACTGTCGTTATAAATTTAAATTTCGAGCAGACAAGGATCGTGCAAGGAAAACAGTCATTCGGCGCCAGACTAGACGGCGCCCGAAGTCGCGACGCGCAGGCGGCGGCGCGGCGGCGGTGTGGCTCGGCCTTTACACCCTCCTCGCCCATAGCACAATACTCTACTGAACCAACAGGTTTTGTTCGGATTTTGTATAGCGTACTAGAATGGTGACCGATCTACTAGGTAACCGGATTATAAGATGGTGACCGATCTAACTGTTTAACCGTATTGCAATTGAGTCTTGCGTTGCGATTGCAGTGCTTGCTCTGAAATTAATATCAACTTTTTTATAGAGAACAATGCAGATTGTGCTAAAGCAAACCAGGCTCTGCTTAAATAATCTTCTTCTTCTTAGCATAGCGGGTCGATGGATCAATCAAATAATGCTCACTTTCGCCTAAAAAAGACCCGGTTATAAATAAAATCCAACGTCAAATCTATCACCAAAAATTAGTTTTCAGGATACACGAAATTGTACAAAAATACATAGTTACCTGTCAAACTAGACAAAGCTAGTTTTAGACATTTTTCCCGGATATTATTCCCAGACGTGTGCCGGCTTAAACTTGGCGGCTTAGCTGCGAAAGCCTCACTCACTCCACTCGGGAAGTTAAGCGTAGTCAGCTGAGAGAACTCTATGAACACCTCAAACATAGTTAACATGTCTAGGTATATTTATGCTTGTGAGTAAGCGTTGGAGAGGTTCAGTAGAGATACTGCCTCCTTGGTCTAGTGGTCTGAGCCATGGGCTCCTAACCCGGAAGTCGTGGGTTCGATTACCACGGGGGGAACACAAAGTTGATATCTGTCAAGTTATCTGTAACGTTATCTGGTAACGCAGAATACCTGCTTGCGGCAATTTAAACCACGTGCAGTTTAGTAGCATCGCCAGTTTCTGGAAATTGAGCGTATGAGTACTTAACTTACTATTGATACGAAAAGAAGTACTATATAGGTAGATCAAAATTCAATAGTCTAATCCTCTTTACTACCGCTTGGAGGTGTGTGCTACACAAAATGTTGTAGTGAAACCCCTAGTGCTAGGGCAAGTGTATGCCCATTGCCCATGTTACCCGCATGATTGCACCGCGCCTCCTAGTTCCAAGCAAAATGTCCTGTTTACAGTCCCCTTTGCCAGGGTTGCTATGCCAATGTTGCTAGTGCACGAATTCACATCAAAGCACCGGTAAATCAACATAAGCAAGCTTAGACAGGACCCGCCTTTGACCCGTAGGTTACTGGACTAAAGTCTAAGATACTCTATCATAGGTACATAATAAAGTATTATGAACGAAACCAAGGGTAAGCAAAGCAAACACTGTAAGTAAATTTATGATTGCAATAAGCGCTAACAGAAAATATGCTCCATTTCCGATCCGATCCAAACAAGCTAAGCTCATAAGAGCGAAGCACTTGCAAACCAACTGTCATGCGGACACTTCCGTATCTGATGAGTCGAAATGAAGACGAAACAGTGGTCAACAAACGACGAACCGATGAGTTTTACACTTTCATCACAAAGGCCAAAGTGCCTTTCACACTGCTCCATTTCCAATATCATAAAAATATTTAAAAAGAAAGAATTTTTAAAATGTAGAGTCATCTTAGAAAATTCACAATCTATAGACACAAGAGAAAAACTGAACAGAAGGAGAGAAAATTAATAAAAAAATATTAGTTGAACGAGCGATTAACGTGAGGTGCAGTCGTATTTTTCTTAGGCATTTCAAAACAACAGTCACACAAAAACAAACGTGCAGGAAAGGTTCTAAGTGCACTTTACTCCGGCCGATGGAACAGTGACCAGCCTAGCAAGGGGAATGCAGTCGATATCAATAAACCGGCCGTTCTCAAAGGACTCGATTTGCAAATATCACTGCTACGATTGCTTCCACGTTTTTATTTTTATTTCTTGTTTTTCATTCATATCCGATCGCCGCTTCGAGTTTTCTCTGTGATTCCGACTTTAAAATAAAAAGGCTTGCCGGCAGCTGAATTAAATTGAAATCACTTGTTTGTCTAATTTTCTAAAGCGCAAACGGCACGTATATATTGTATGTTGGTTGTATAAGTTTCATAAGCTTTGACGACGTAATCAAATTGACATCAGAAAAATCTACGTCTTTTTTGTAAAGGGCGAACTTTTACAATGCTATCCTTTTATACATGTAATTTGCAAAAGGATTTAGCTGGTGACCCCTTTTTCTTCGCACCCATTAGAGAAAAGGTTTTCGAGACTGAGGTAAGGAAAAAAATAACAGAAAAAAAACCATAAAAGTTGGATAAAAAAAATTTCAACCTAAAATATTGCCCAACTTGTGACTCATGTTATGAAAATTAAAGTTGTAAAAAACTTCATCATGGCTTTATGAGGGGGCCAAGCAACAGAAAAAGCCCTCAAGGCTTACCAAGAGGGGTGCAATGAAGCTTGGGGGTAAAACAACCTATTTATAAAGCTGTCCGTACACGAGGGACCGGCTGAAAGCGCTGAAGCGACATCTACTCTATTTGTCTCGGCTAACACGGCTGCTGCCCACTTCGCGGCGCCTCTCCTAGTTTGCGCTAAGGATTTTATAGCTTTTTCTTCAGGGTTGTCCTTGTTTTTTTTTTTAGGTCGACGACTTAACATTTACCGCAACTAAAAACGTTTCCTGCTTTGCATTTCAACCCAGATTTTGTACGAGCTAAAGTTTATGTGCGTAACATTTTTGAGTTGGAATTTGTGCTACTGCTTGTAATTAAATCAAAAAGCAAATTAGAGTAAGTACCAACCTACAAAACGAACGGAGCAATCCCTCGATTGCTTCAGTATGAAAGATATAATTTATTCAAATAAAAAATAGAGCAATTTCAAAATATGAAATGGAAACGATTCCAGAAAACAAAGCGCGATCCTGCTCGAAAGTGACATGGCGCCGCGTGGCCCCTAGAGCTGTCACCGACATATCGATAAACATGTTCAAAGCAGCCTGAATACTACCTTCACTTATTAGAAATAAGGGTTACAATACATTGTAAGGTAAAGGCAATATAATCTTTCGCTCCGCAGCTGCCGTCGTCGCGAGGAAAATTTCCTTTTATTGTGTTAGCGAATGCTTATTGTATATCCGAACGTTTTCCCCATTGTAACGGCTATGGAGCCGCGCCTCTTTGGCATTACTTTAGAATTGTACGATGACAAATCGCTAAAGCGATACATTGAGTTCACTTCGAAAATGGATTACAAGATTATTCTTGCTTTTATTAATAAATTTATGGGGAGTCGTTTCGTTTAGCGGGACGGATTTAATATTTAACGCGTTTCAAAAGATGTTGAAATTCACTGAAATACAGTGACAGACGGAAAATATAAATTTTGGAAGTACATACCTCTTCCTCAGTGGTGGCGGTGTTGACGGAGTCCATGCTCTGGCACAACGCGAGCTCCATGTTCTTGTGCTGGGGGGTGTCGGGCCGCGGCGAAGGCTGCTGCGGCGGCACCAGCGCGCCTTGTGTCGCTCCTGCCGCCGGCTGCGCGCCTGCGCCGCCCGTCGCTACAGGACTCTGCGCCGCCTGCAGACTTTGCGCCGCTTGCAAGTTTTGCGCCGCTTGCAAGCTCTGTTGCGCTTGCAAGTTCTGTTGCGCTTGCAAGTTCTGTTGTGCTTGCAGGTTCTGCTGAGCTTGCAGGCTCTGTTGGGCTTGCAGGTTCTGCAGCGACTGGTGGGCCAGGTTCAACTGGTGCTGCTGCACGATGCTCTGTTGCACTATGCTTTGCTGCACTTTGATGTGTTGGTGCACAGCGAGCTGATGAATGGGGTGGAGGGAGTTAGGGGGAGCGGGGTACGGGGGGGAGAGCCGCTGGCGTTTCACTTGCGCACTCTGAAGCGCTTCGTGCAGCCTCTTCACCGGGATCGGGCTCTGGCCGAGGTTATCCACGGCTGTGGCGGGGCGTGCCGGCCGAGTCGCGTGACTCAGGCGAGCACTGAGCGTGGCTGCGATGGCTAGGGGCCGCGCGCAACGCGACGCGGTATCGATATCGGCGCACCGACACTAGCGCGCCTCTAAGCACGATGGAATACGTCTATTAATTGACTCGACAGTTGACTTTAAAAAGATTTACGCGTCTTTAAGCAAATGTTTTGTTTTTAGATCTTCAGCGCTTCAGCACTCAGTTGATCATCTGTGTGTATACCACTCCTGTAACAAACAAAAAAATAAATTAAGACTACAACAAATAAAGGTATGCTATGTACAATAAAAGTATAGATAGCTAATACAAAATATAACGATAAAGACAGCTGGATGCAAATTAGGTATAATGTGCCTATAAGTTAATAAGTACTTCTTATTATTCTGTGCATTTATTAGTCATAATATCTATCCAAAAAATGAGTTATCAAATATTAAATGATTGATAATACAAAAGGATTTGTTGCGAAGTACCTAACAATCATGAACTAGGCCTTGATATCAATAAATCATAAACCAAAAAAAGTATCGTTCTAAGAGTTTGTTTAGACGGATTCTGACGGAAAGACTTCAAAGCATTGAAACGCTAAATATAGCAACAAGTAGAACGTCCTTGAGAACGCCTTCAGATCATAGCTTCCATCTAAACATCGATAAATATATTCACGATTCTATTATCAACTCTATTCTTAAAACTATTGGGGCTATTCTCGTTTGCATCGATGACGTTATTTTAAAAGTGTCAAAGAGTGGCGATTGCACTAGTGTGGGTGACGTCGTTTAAACTGTTGATCATGGCAATAAACAACTAGAATCATCTAAATTAAAGGCTGGACTGATCACTGATTAGAGAAAGTCGCTGCCGCTCCCTAATAGATAGGCTGTCATTCTGATTTTGTATGAAAAACTGTGAAAACCGCTGTCGCCAGTCGCACACATTCAAAGAAATACGTTGTATTTTCACTACACAAAAACGCTCGATGCTATTGGTTGCCCACAAATAGTTGAATAATATATCTATTCCACGTATTCTCTAGCGATAGACAAAGATAGAATAATAATCAATAATAATGTTGCCAACAAGAACATATTTTGCACAATTTTCGGGCTAACTTTTGTTTGAATGAAGCTCATCATTTTTCCCAATAAAAATAAGGGTAAGCACGCACTGCGATTTTTATTTGCAAAATCTGTGATGTATGATGTTGTATGAAGGTGCACGCACTTCGGTAAAAAATCGCGCGAGATTCCAAATACAAATGCGCGAATATTTCCACGCCAGCGGCTTTTTTCCCGCGGGCAAAAACGCCTTGCGTGTTTACTCTTAGACATTTGACAGTTTTGACTTTTGTAATTTTTTTGACATTTGACATTGAAATTTTTTTGACATTTGACAGTTTTACATTTGACATTTGACATTTTTGACTTTTGACATTTGTCATTTTTTACTCGTAAAATTTTACTCTCACCAGTTTTTCATAACGCGCCTAAAGAAGTATAACTTACATTGTAAATTGTATTTGGAATCTCGCGCAAATATATTTTCCGTAAGTGCGTGCACCTTCATATAACTCTATACATCACATATTTTGGCGATTTTTTTCGCGCGATAAATTATCGCAGTGCGAGCTTACCCTTATCAATTTACAAATTTGATTGGCAACCCAGACCAGGGATGTGGTAAAATTCTGTAAGTTATCGATAAAAGTCGTTCGTTTTACGAACACAAAAGTTAACAAGGATTTTATTAGAGCTATGTTTTTTGGGTGTTTAAAATTATTTTAGATGATAATTTTATTTCTGTATAGATAGTGTTAAAGTATTAGACTGATAACAACATATGATGATGAGTGGCACGCAGCTGACAGTTATAATAGTAAAGACAAGTTCCTATTTATTTTGGTGGTGTCAGCGGCCGGAGTCAATTTGTAAGGGAGGGCCATTTTTTTTTTCATATTTCGACCTATGTTCCTTGGGGAAAGTTGTTCAGGTTGATGACAGAAATCCACCCTTAAAATATTTGTACTTAATTTAAAAAGACCTTATATAAGTGTACTATATTATTTTGTGTCAGGAGTGAAAGAGTGCAAAAATCCCAGCCCGCGAGTGAGCGAAAGAGACGAAAAGGCGTAGATGCACTTAGGAAAGTTGTTCAGTTTCATGGGTACGTTCAACTCTTAAAATTTGATCAGCAATTTTTACACTAAAAAGTTTCACTAGTTCGGACAACCGGACTTGCAATTGCAACCGAACTACTGACACTAGAGGCCGATTCGATAATACTGTAGCAGTAAGTAATATACTCGTATTAACTAATCTAAGAGCATTATAGTGGGACACATAATGGCTGCATAAAAAGAAGAACATTGAAATAAAACTTCAGTTTGATGGCATTGTTTTTCGCAATTTCCCACCAGTAATTTTTATTTTGTTTTGCCGCTTTTGTTAAGGCAAAGGTGAGTGACGGTACAGCCTAGTACTTGGCCCTAGTGGATGGTCCATACAAAAGACCACATGGAAATCTATAAAAAAAACTAAATACCAAATTAACAACAAAATAAGAAAATAATGTTGTATGAAATTCCATTTTTTTCGTGTTTTTGAATCATTATTTCCTTATTTTGTTGTTAAGTTGGTATTGTTGGGTTGGTATCCGTCAATATGACACTTCGCGTATTGTTTTTTCTTACGTGCATGTTTGAGAAAAATAGTATTGTATAGGTACTTAGTCCATGCCAAAGTCTTATACATATCAGGAAGTCGCAGACAAATGTTAGCAATAAGAATGATCGTTGTTTTTTTTAGGAATTAGTAGTACACTTATTAGTACACTTCCCGCTAAATGAATGTAAGACTTCCCGCTTTATCGAACATCGATATCGATAAATTCAATTGATTGATCATTGAACAACACTAGTGATATATCAAAATCATTTTGCGTTTAAACCAACAATTTCTTGAAAAAAGTAGTGATTGTGACTATCCGATGGTAGAAAATTCAGTCTTTTTTCAAGGTACTTGTTTTATAATTTTTCAGACAAGTAATTATTGTACAATGTGGATTTTTTTCGAAAAATATTACTAAGCGGCGCATTGAGAAGAAATTGGGCAAGACTGACGTAAGATTCCAAGCGCTTGACGGATATAGGTACTGAGTACCTAACAGTGGCACGCGTCAAAAGCTCACATCGCCCTTCTATCGGGGAGCGCTAGCTCCATTTACTCTTCTGTGGGACTGATGATATCAGGCAGACATTTTACTAAAATAACTGTGCTGTTATTTGTCATGTCATAATAGCTCAATATTACAAAACTGAAAATATTACACCCTTGAACTTTAGTTGAACAACTGAGGGACAACGGAAATGGAAAGAGAAAAACAAGGTCGAAACACTAACGCAAAGCTTTGAAGGGAATAAGGTGCATACATTTACGGATCAGAAAATATTTTTGAACGTAGAACTAGAAGATTACATTTCTGAAAACAATCCAACAGATTGTAAACTTTTAGTGCAAGAAGCTAGCAAACTACCACTAGATAGTCATATTGCACTTATTTCCTACAGTACGGAGAACGCCTCTCGCGTGGGATTGAAATATTTCATCGTGCAATATGAAATTTATTGCTGCGTACATTAAGTGCCTAATTTAGCCAATCAACAAGAAGCATTACCTATCAAAGTATCCTGTTTCCTGTGTACTATAAAGTATAATTGAATTAAATTGAATTGAAAGTATTACCCGCACTAATCATCAGTTTTGCCAACAATATATTTGCTAGTCCACTTGTTCCGCTCATACAAAAGTGGCATCAAAGAGACGTAGAGTAAAAAGATTGATGTAACAAAAATCACGGACAAGAACATTAGTACACAACACAAGGCCATAGTTTTTGTCCCGGCATGACTAACTGGCGAACAAAAAGTGAGTATCTAAGTACCTACTTCACACACTGACCGGACACCTGAGGCTCTGTATCATATACCGGGTGTAAAGGATAAGTGCCTAATGCTGTTCTCCGAGGAGTATACCTAATAGTAACATTTCGCAAAGACAATAAAATGCTTAATTTTACCGAAAATCTTAATTTTCCATAAAATGTAGATAAGAATATTTTGTAGGAAAGTAGGAGAAAGAATGAATGAAATAGTTATAGATGATATCACAATTGACACGGAATATAGGAATAAATTAGATTTGTTAGATAAACGATATCAATCTGATGCAAGTCAACTACTCCACCCCAACCTACCCCAAATCCAAATCTATGGGATATCGCGATGAAAAAACGTACTTATGAGGAAAATGCATTGCAAACATTTTCTTAGCACCGTGAAACACAAAAAAAGAGCGTATGTGCCGCCGAGCACCCGTGTCAGAAGTGAAACTTCTTTGATATTTCTGACATCGTAACGGGACAAACGGGACGATCCTAAATCGACCCCGTTTGCCCGTGACGCGACTTTGAAATTTTACTCTCAACGCACCTAAAGAAGTTTCACTTCAATGACACCCTGTATACAAGATATAACAAGAGCTTGAAATGTGGGTAAGTGAGAAGAAGGTTAAACGGATAAAAAATGTTGAGCTGAGCGAGTTTTTATAGTAACCATTCAACAAGATGTCGATTGTAATTTTTAGAGCAGGTTCTTTAGTTAAGTCAATTTTAATGTCGATGCAAAAGTATTTAGGTATTGCCTTTGCCTGCTGTAGTATTTTTTTTAACCTTAGATTTTTTTTATTGGAAGTCAGAACATACATAACAATTTAAATTAAGTAGTATTACTAATATAATACTATAACAAATATCACTTACAAAATATTTTGCCGACTGATCTAAGCGCTCTACATTAATAAAAGGCACTTACTTGCAGTGCTATATTCACCAAAGTATTGATTATTTACTTTCCTCACTTGAAATAAATAAATAATATTTAACCGTGTGGTTGGTACCGTTAGTTCCATTAAACTTAAGTAAATGCAATATAAAATTAATAACAGAGAAGTTGAAAGCGTTACTAAATTTTATTCCGTATACATTTTTGCAGCTCATAGTAGATTAGAGAATCTATTACATAAATATTTTAATTATTTTTATAGCCGGGTTACCTACATATGCCCATTTTCCTCTTTTATTTAATGTTACATGTATCATGTACTTTCTGTGTATATTCTGCAGTTGTGTTGTATGCAAGTGTCAGTCATGTTTTCGAGTAATTTCATACTATACGGCCGTGGACTGACTCAGTCACCTACATTCAGACTAGAGTGAATACCAAAGGCAACGATGATAAAATAATTATCGAAAATAAAGAAACATGTATCAATATTTTTATGAATAAAAAAAATTCAATTCATAAACTCAACACTACTCAAGTTGAAGCTACAGCTGAAACTTAGAGAAATGTTTTGTTTCCTTCTGCTGACCAGTTTAATCCTACTGTATTTATGCTGTGGCTGTTCCCGTAAATAAAGCCGGGAACTCTCCCACTTTCCATTTGTTATAACTGTAAGTCCTCGAAGATCCGTCGAAGTCCGGACTTTATCACTACCAAAGTTTGTATGAGCCCGTACAGAGTAAATATGTAAAAGTTTCTAAGCTATGTGGCTATGCCTGACCGGCTATTTTAAACACCGCAAATTCCCAAAAAGTAGGACTATGAATGAGTAGGTATTTTATATATTTACAGCTTAAATTGTATACATAGTTATCTTAATGACATCGCATATCCAAACGGATGAGACAATACACAAAGTACTGAAGAAATACCTACAACTTTTAATCAACGTTCGAGTATTTGGATATCGTGTTTAGGAGTATTCATTGTACAATAATATCATAGTGAACCAATGATACCAATTAGGGTTTGTTGGTAGAAGATTAAGGTCTTAGAAACTCAGCTTATAATGTTTACTAGTAAAGATGTCATGACATGTAATTTTGCAAAATCTTGTGGTAACCGAATTGGCAGACGTGAAGAATTTAGGAAAATAATACATTGTGGCGCCTACGCAAACCAATACATTACACGCAAATGTTGTTTTTTTATTTCAAGTATTCATTCAGTTTTTTTTTATCACAGACTTCGAAATTAAACATAGGAATATGAAACGGTGTACCTATAGTATTTTTTTTAATCTTCATCTTTGTAGACTCTCCCACGCTTTTCAATGGATTCAATGCTGTTCAATATATTATTTGATTGTATCGCCTTATAAAATGTTTTGAAAGCATGCACTATGGTCAACAAATACTATTTCTCAAAGCACCGTTTTATTTTGAACATTAGACAAGTTTTCTATAAATAACCTAGCTATAACTATAATACTAACATTATTGTAGGTACTGTATGTATTGTCATCGCTTATGTCATTTCAGAATTCATTGAGTCATCAATTCCATTAATAGAAACTGGGAGTCTAAAAGTAACTAAGTATGTACTCGAAACTAAACTATTTCGTCGAATGGGGAAATACCGTAGACAAAGAAGCCATAGTATGCTTTGCGAATAACGTGATTATGGATATAAACATAGTTGATATAATAAAAGCATGTGCGTCCAGCTAGAATATTTGAACAAGTTAATTTTTGGATGTGTATCTGTATCTTATTTGAACAAAATCCTTGAAATTTTCAAATCCATTCTTTGTTGAAACACAACATTGTTCTATTTTACACGGCCATAGCTAAAATCGATGTTGAAACCAGAGCGCTCGCTGTTCTTCAAAGTAGGTAAGTAATATATTCGCGTTGCGAACCCAACAAAATGCTTTAACTTAATTTGAAAACTATGAGGACGGGCTCAAAGAAATAGTTTTCAACGTTCGGAGGGATTTCTCCTCCGAGATTGTACTCTGAAATTTCGGCAAATTCAAACTGGAAAATGAAATTTGCTTGTAATTTATTACATTTTTACGGTATTCAATTTATTACCACTTGTCGATAAATCTGATTTATTACCGTCATAACAGTTTTTAGTGACTCTATAAACCTTTGAATGATTTGTTCGTCAAATGTTTTGGTGATTTGCATTTATTTAAAAATATCATTGAACTGCCCAAAAGCTGACACGGTGAAAATAATATAGCAAACAAGCTCATTCAATTAACTTTACTGGTCTGCCAACCAATGGAGCCACTCTGATAATGAAATTTTGCCAGAATTACCTACCTACCTTACCTACACAACGTAATAGAATGGTCGGTATTCAAAGCCTCGAAAAAGTACCTATTCTATTAATAATTATTTATAACGAATTACTCCAAGTGAAAGTGGAAGGTTCTAGAAAGTGTCGGTTTTAGGAAACAAAAATTAGCACACGTTCGTTCTAATTTCAAGAGAACGAACCTTTGTATGGCGCGATATTCATAGTGAGCGCTGTGCGAATTGAATCTAATTGCCTGAACGAAGCGCTGAATCAGTACGGCGAGCTCTGGCCTAAATTGCGCCTATTTACCCACTTAGGACGTAAACACCCACAGACCACCTGTTTAAGGAATGAATTTTTGCATGCGTCAATGACATCAGCTGTATACAGCCATCTTGAAATATGCTACCGCCATTTAAGGCAATAATTACCAATGCGGTTAGAACGGCGAGACAAAATTACTGTATTTTACTAAGTTAAGCCACGATTTACTCGTAGCTATTTGTAAGCGAGCTTGCAGTGGCCAAACAAAATCAAAGCCGATCGCGTAAAAAGCTTAACCCAATTTCCGCAGACGTGGGGTCATTTGTGCATTACGTGAAGCAAAAGAATGACGAGCAAACTAATTAAATGTTGTCCTAACTAAACATGTTAAGCCACTTAATCCACAGTTGAAAAGGTATTTTCCTTTTTTTTTTCGGTGTCGGAATGAGCTGCGGTCCCGACTCTCGAGTAAAAGAAAACACATCATGTTTCATTTAATTAATCACCCAAATAGATTTTATTACGGCAAATATTTACATACACCGTAAAATGGTACGGATGCTGACCGACCAACGGCCGGGTTTTAGGAAACACGCTGTTTTGAGCATTTTTAGGATACCCCGTGCGAATAAAATTGTGTGTTATGAAAAATTAATATTTCTCGTTCGCTCGCTTTTTCACTATCTGTTTTATAGTGGTGTGAATTTTCCCACATCCAAACTTCCTTTTATTTATGGCCGCAATAAAAATTAATTTTGTACAGGGGCAAAAATTAGTTGTTTTTGTTGTGGAAATTGATATAAAAATGTATTTTTTCCGGGGCATTGCGTGATACGGCCCATTTGCAGGTTGGTTGTGAAAGAGCCGCAGCGCGGAAAGCGTGACAAAGCAATATTTTTTTATTGCAAATCTATGCGATCCGTTGTTGCTCCGGAATACACAAAACAAATTGATTGTTCGATGAAATTTTATCACATCACAGCTTTTGTTTTAATCAAAATAATATGACCCAGTAGCACGCATGCTGCATTGAATATTATTCATGCACTTTTATGTCAACATTCAATTTCAAAAAAAAAAAAAGTTTATTATTTATTATGTTAAAACTGGTCTAATTCCTTTAAATCGAGGCAAGGAAATTACAATCCGTATAAGTACTGCTATTTCGATAAAAAAAAAAATTGTTTTCTTCAAAGTTTCATTTTCTTAATTATTATTGCTCTGAAAAATTTAAGCCCATTATAAAGTCACTTTAGCAATTTTCCACTCAAGAGATTGCTAAAGCGAGGCTGGCTCCACGCGGACTTCTATGCACAGATCTTTATCTAGATCTGCAACAATTAATCTAACAAGCTACCATTAGTTCGTAGATCGTGGTATCCGAACATCGTGACGCAATGGAGACCAGCACAATGGCAGGCCTTGTACAAGTTAATACTCTCATAGACCCGCCTCGGTAATTACGGCAACTAAGTACAGAATGGATTGACAAAAAATATTATTAATAATAGACGCGGACTCGCCACAAAAATGTTTCAACGAGAACGTGTTATGACAAAAAATCTGATGATGACAAATGACTTTCTGGATATCGTTTGAGAAATATGATTGAGACGCCAATTCAAAGGAAGGAAGGAATTATAAAGTACAATAATGAAAAATTTCCAGTCCGTAATTTATTATTCTTAAAATGTAATAGCTACTGAAAATAACATGAAAAGTCGCGATGATCTAAAGAATAAAAGCATTAAAGTTAAATAACGTCGGACTCAAACAACCGCAAACGAAACGGATAGTAAGTAAAAGGTTTACTCTGCTGATTGAAAGAAACAATACCTACCATTGTTTTCAATTGCATAGTTTATTCGCGAAATACAAGCTATAAAATGCAGTCCACCGATTATAGTTTATTCGCTGATAACGCTAATAAGCGAACCATTACTATTGTTTTTCGGTGGCTTTTGATAAACTGATTGGTCTGCTGTAAATTTTATAGGTTTGGCTTTGGTATTTTTGTGCGTCAAAATGAAGTACAGTTTACGCATTATGGCAGATGGCTATGATTATAACTAGCATTGTTCGTTAATTCGATTAACCTCCCATTTCTTTCGGCAGCCAGTCTAATGGTCATGACGCTCTTGAGGTCAATCTTATTCATTGGGATCAATTAGCAAGGGCAACTCAATTCTAGGGTCACGATTCGTCATTATTTCCTTGTGTTGTTGGAACGTCATACCATGAATTGTGTTCGAAGACATTTGAACTAGTCTTGGCTCTATTCTAATTTGATTAGACCAATCACATTGATCGATCGTCGGTGCCACCCAAATCATTATTCGTGGCTTGCATGTCGACCTAATAATAATGGTCGTGGCGCTGTCCGTACACACATTACGTCCGCATCCACGCCGCCATCTGTCTGTCTGTCACACCGGCCATTTGTGGAACCACCTACCGTGAAAAATTACATCTATGTGGCTATACCAAACACGTTCCTTAGTCGTTTTCCTTTCATATGGGTAAGGTACAATATTTTCTTCACAAGCGCGGCTCAGATTACAACATATTCACACAACATGTAATGCAACTGGTACAGTTGTATCGAACCAGAACGAACTATCGAACAACGAAATGATTATGACAGCGCTGTGGTGTGAAGAAAATATTGTACCTTACCCATATGAAAGGAAAACGACTAAGGAACGTGTTTGGTATAGCCACATAGATGTAATTTTTCACGGTAGGTGGTTCCACAAATGGCCGGTGTGACAGACAGACAGATGGCGGCGTGGATGCGGACGTAATGTGTGTACGGACAGCGCCACGACCATTATTATTAGGTCGACATGCAAGCCACGAATAATGATTTGGGTGGCACCGACGATCGATCAATGTGATTGGTCTAATCAAATTAGAATAGAGCCAAGACTAGTTCAAATGTCTTCGAACACAATTCATGGTATGACGTTCCAACAACACAAGGAAATAATGACGAATCGTGACCCTAGAATTGAGTTGCCCTTGCTAATTGATCCCAATGAATAAGATTGACCTCAAGAGCGTCATGACCATTAGACTGGCTGCCGAAAGAAATGGGAGGTTAATCGAATAACGAACAATGCTAGTTATAATCATAGCCATCTGCCATAATGCGTAAACTGTACTTCATTTTGACGCACAAAAATACCAAAGCCAAACCTATAAAATTTACAGCAGACCAATCAGTTTATCAAAAGCCACCGAAAAACAATAGTAATGGTTCGCTTATTAGCGTTATCAGCGAATAAACTATAATCGGTGGACTGCATTTTATAGCTTGTATTTCGCGAATAAACTATGCAATTGAAAACAATGGTAGGTATTGTTTCTTTCAATCAGCAGAGTAAACCTTTTACTTACTATCCGTTTCGTTTGCGGTTGTTTGAGTCCGACGTTATTTAACTTTAATGCTTTTATTCTTTAGATCATCGCGACTTTTCATGTTATTTTCAGTAGCTATTACATTTTAAGAATAATAAATTACGGACTGGAAATTTTTCATTATTGTACTTTATAATTCCTTCCTTCCTTTGAATTGGCGTCTCAATCATATTCTCAAACGATATCCAGAAAGTCATTTGTCATCATCAGATTTTTTGTCATAACACGTTCTCGTTGAAACATTTTTGTGGCGAGTCCGCGTCTATTATTAATAATATTTTTTGTCAATCCATTCTGTACTTAGTTGCCGTAATTACCGAGGCGGGTCTATGAGAGTATTAACTTGTACAAGGCCTGCCATTGTGCTGGTCTCCATTGCGTCACGATGTTCGGATACCACGATCTACGAACTAATGGTAGCTTGTTAGATTAATTGTTGCAGATCTAGATAAAGATCTGTGCATAGAAGTCCGCGTGGAGCCAGCCTCGCTTTAGCAATCTCTTGAGTGGAAAATTGCTAAAGTGACTTTATAATGGGCTTAAATTTTTCAGAGCAATAATAATTAAGAAATGAAACTTTGAAGAAAACAATTTTTTTTTTTTATCGAAATAGCAGTACTTATACGGATTGTAATTTCCTTGCCTCGATTTAAAGGAATTAGACCAGTTTTAACATAATAAATAATAAACTTTTTTTTTTTTTGAAATTGAATGTTGACATAAAAGTGCATGAATAATATTCAATGCAGCATGCGTGCTACTGGGTCATATTATTTTGATTAAAACAAAAGCTGTGATGTGATAAAATTTCATCGAACAATCAATTTGTTTTGTGTATTCCGGAGCAACAACGGATCGCATAGATTTGCAATAAAAAAATATTGCTTTGTCACGCTTTCCGCGCTGCGGCTCTTTCACAACCAACCTGCAAATGGGCCGTATCACGCAATGCCCCGGAAAAAATACATTTTTATATCAATTTCCACAACAAAAACAACTAATTTTTGCCCCTGTACAAAATTAATTTTATTGCGGCCATAAATAAAAGGAAGTTTGGATGTGGGAAAATTCACACCACTATAAAACAGATAGTGAAAAAGCGAGCGAACGAGAAATATTAATTTTTCATAACACACAATTTTATTCGCACGGGGTATCCTAAAAATGCTCAAAACAGCGTGTTTCCTAAAACCCGGCCGTTGGTCGGTCAGCATCCGTACCATTTTACGGTGTATGTAAATATTTGCCGTAATAAAATCTATTTGGGTGATTAATTAAATGAAACATGATGTGTTTTCTTTTACTCGAGAGTCGGGACCGCAGCTCATTCCGACACCGAAAAAAAAAGGAAAATACCTTTTCAACTGTGGATTAAGTGGCTTAACATGTTTAGTTAGGACAACATTTAATTAGTTTGCTCGTCATTCTTTTGCTTCACGTAATGCACAAATGACCCCACGTCTGCGGAAATTGGGTTAAGCTTTTTACGCGATCGGCTTTGATTTTGTTTGGCCACTGCAAGCTCGCTTACAAATAGCTACGAGTAAATCGTGGCTTAACTTAGTAAAATACAGTAATTTTGTCTCGCCGTTCTAACCGCATTGGTAATTATTGCCTTAAATGGCGGTAGCATATTTCAAGATGGCTGTATACAGCTGATGTCATTGACGCATGCAAAAATTCATTCCTTAAACAGGTGGTCTGTGGGTGTTTACGTCCTAAGTGGGTAAATAGGCGCAATTTAGGCCAGAGCTCGCCGTACTGATTCAGCGCTTCGTTCAGGCAATTAGATTCAATTCGCACAGCGCTCACTATGAATATCGCGCCATACAAAGGTTCGTTCTCTTGAAATTAGAACGAACGTGTGCTAATTTTTGTTTCCTAAAACCGACACTTTCTAGAACCTTCCACTTTCACTTGGAGTAATTCGTTATAAATAATTATTAATAGAATAGGTACTTTTTCGAGGCTTTGAATACCGACCCATTCTATTACGTTGTGTAGGTAAGGTAGGTAGGTAATTCTGGCAAAATTTCATTATCAGAGTGGCTCCATTGGTTGGCAGACCAGTAAAGTTAATTGAATGAGCTTGTTTGCTATATTATTTTCACCGTGTCAGCTTTTGGGCAGTTCAATGATATTTTTAA
>JARACY010002067.1:0-47625 GCA_029255725.1 Scrobipalpa atriplicella
AATATTTTTATTATTATCTTTATAGGCTTTTATCATCTCTGCTTGTTTAAGGCAGATACGTAATAAGTTAGTCGAGAATTTGGTATGTTTTTTTTTTCACGTTATTGTTATTTACTTCTCTAAAATTGGCTAGACAAAGGTACTAAAATTAACCATTGAAAATTGTAACAATGCCCCACTTTTCCCTTCGTTTGCTTTATCCCCTTCATAATTTTAAAAATTTTCACGAGAGTTCCCAAGTGAAAGTCTGTTTACTGTACATAATACCCGGTATAATTTCCTCGGGTCTTCTTATTCAATTAGCCTTATTAGTAGAGCTGAGACAACCAGGGAAAAATATTTGTTTAGTTTTTTGTAATATTTTAAACTTGGTAGTAGAGAAAGAGTTTCTGAGCAAGCATCGTTCAATTTTATTCTATAGGTACTACCTATCAATTACATTCTTAGAAGGAGTACCACTTTGTAGAAAATAAAACCCCGGTCTTCGGTTTCAGATTGTCTCTTATTTTATTCGGTAGCAAAAACCCTCAGTCAAAGTCTGTCTCTGTCATGTCATAGAGTCCTAGTCAGCCAGTCAGCGTCGTTGGTCAAAAAAGATCGCAACATCCCTCAACCTCACCTTTCTCTTGTAGGAGAAGGGTATCTTAGACTCCACGTGTCTCATTATTAAACTCTCCCTTACATAATTTATCAATAATTTACGTGACATTGGCAGAATTGTGACTACACAAAAGCCATTAATTTAGAATTGAATTAGATTCTTAGAAATAAATAGGTAGCTGTGCTTGATGTTCTATTTGAAATAAAGTTAAGTAGCTAAGGGATGTATTAATTCTAGGCAATAGCCAGTAACAATGCCTAATTGGTAGTAAGCTCCATAATGGGGGTTTCTGAGTGATTGGCGACCATTTCATAATGTAAGAGAATGCCAAAGCCGCTTTTAGACCTCGGCTTAAGATCGATTTCGATGACTTTTCCTTAAACACTATCATAGTTAAATGGAGTGAAGGGAAAACCCATATAAAGAACTCATTTCACGTTTTTCTACCACTCTCTGATAGGAACTGCTACCTTACTCTTTATTTAAATGAACTCTTTGATAAATAGCAGGTTATTCATCTTTCAAACTATCGTACAATGTTTCTTTCAATGGCGCACCCTTAAGGGTCTAAAGATGTCGTAAGGGAGATTAGACCCTTGCCCCGTGTTTCTTCGTAGGACAAATTTAATTAAAAATTCCTGTTTATATTTGTGTTTGGCAGTCACATTTCTATTTTAGGGCAGCAACACACCAGCGCTGCTTAACGTTCGGGCACCGGAGGTTCCGTTCAACACGCTGACAATGCTTTTTGCATATAATCCTACAATACATGAACTAATAAAAAAAAACAGATTATTTTTATTATTTTATGTAACTAACGCCACTTAATTACCTATATTTCGTTACAAATTATATTTAGGCGTTATTGAGGCTTATTACACCTACTCACATGTATTTGGGTTATTAAAATAATTGTACTGTGGTCGTAACCTGAGCCGGCTGTAAAAGTAGATAATGATTTTGTATATTTTTTTAAATATTTTATTTAGAACCACGCATTAAATAAACGTGGTGGTGAAAAAAGAAAATACTTAACGCTGGCACCTCGTGGTTTGACATTAATTCGACAGTTCTCCATATAGTCAGCGCTTAGTGTGGAGCCCACGTTTATTGAAAACCGTGTCATAAATATCTCAGTCAACCAAAAAAGGCGGTCAATTAGACACTTGGTATTCTCGAGCTTCGTCAGAAATATAAGTTTTCTTTTTCAGTAGGTTTTTTTGTCTTGTCTTTTTTAATGTCTTCTTTAAACTAAATGCTTTTTGAGTCCATGGATGCATTTTGAAAAGACTATCTATGTATTTTTTTGATAAAATTTGACGTGAAAACCGTGAAAACAAAGTTTTCTTGACTCGACGGATGTATTCCCATTCGTTCCGAGAATAGGCGACTTTTTTCCAGCTGAACGAATGAAAGGATTGAACGTATCCGAAATGTGGAAGTTAAAGTCAATCTGCCGGACGTGCATTTCAAGAATGTCTGGTCGCTGGATATAAGTTAAAAGATCGTAGCATTGTCCTGCGTCTTCGAAGAAATATAGGTACCTAAGGAGGTATATTTCGGATTATTAAACTACAGTCATCTTCCATAAATTCACCAATTTTTAATTAATTTTACATTTATTTCACACTTGACAATGACAGATCAGAACTCGAATAGGTATAGAGCATGTATAGAGTGACTACACTGACTTGAATTTTGTTCGATTTCAATTTTAAATATTATCTGTCAACATAATGTTAATAAAAAAATATATAATTTGAGTTATTTAGCTTTAGGTATCATCAGCACTGCCTAAAGTCGGTGTTTTCTTTATTTTTCCGAAAGTTTTTAAAGTCAACCGTCTAACAACAATAGTCGTGGGGTTTTAATGAGAGCAATGGCATCTTTTCAGCCGACTCTTAAATTTTCCTGTAAACTTTCAAGTTTTTCGAAAGCGTATATTTGTGCAACAAATCATTTTAAGGACGGAAAAAGAAACATTAAAGTACAATAAAGAGCCCAAAAAAGTGTCAATGGGCGCAAAATTTTAAGACGGCATTCAGTGTGGACTTGGCAGAATAATATCGGGTGTAAAGGACAGCGTACCGCAAACTGATGGCTTTCCAATACAAATTGTCTGATCGAGGTGGTAATTTTGTATGTAAAAGTCAGTAACTCAGTTACTTATATCAAAATAGATGTTATGTAAGAGTGTTAGATCTATTGAAATGAACAATTTAATTTGGTTTTACTTGACTTACTCAATTAAAAAGTAATATACCTAACTTTTTAAACTCAATTAATATGAAATTTTACCCCTAATAGAATAAACAGTTTAAATGTAAAAAGCTTTTAACTTATATTGAAACAAATAATTAATTTAAAACTTGTTTTCTAAAAATAGTTTACAAATATTTCAAGAGAAATGAAATCAAGTGAAGCCTTAAATTTAACTTTTAGAAGTTTCTGAGATTGCAGCTGGCGCCCTGAGTAAAGCTGACATCTATTGGACCTATAACGAACGTGGTTCAATAAAATGTGCAACGATCCTAATCGAACCACTATTATTATTCACGGAAATTTTCTATACGTGCAGTTATATGCTGAATAGTGCAGAAAAGTTCGGAAATATCCCCTAGATTTAAAAAAAAAACCATACATACATACATACACAAATCACGCCTTTATCCCTAGAGGGGTAGGCAGAGCAAAAACGACCCAAACAAAAGTCGTTCCGCCACGTTTGACAAGTTTGGAGGGTTACTACAGATGATAATGTATATTGCTATAGTGACAGGTTGTCAGCCCAAAAAAAAAAACCAGTGCGATTTAAATAGCATGATGGCAATTGATGAAATAGGTAGAGTTCTTTAATTTATTTTTATTCAAAAGAACAGAATGGAAGTGACGATAAAAAAAAACTACTATAGATTGAAGTAGGTACATTCAACAAAAAAGGAAAATTCAAGGAAAGAAGGAAAGTTTCCTGGGCTTTGATATAAGTAATGACCAAACCAACGATGATTGCTTCTGCATTTCAAAGTTAAGGGCCCTTCACACTTCACGAACGAACTAGCTTTCAAAGGCGATTGCTGGTCAGGGCCGCTCGAAATGGATGAAATTATTTCAGGAAATTACTTCTGGATTTTCATGAAATTTCGTATATTTGTTGCAGTAAATAAATTGTGCAAATTCTTATACAAATTTTCAAGACAAACCATTAAAAATCTCCTGAAATAACTTCATTCGTTTCGGGCGACCCTGACCTGAAAGATATATATTTTTCTGGCTGTACTTACCTTAATTCATCTCATTTATTACTTTACTTTCTCCCTAATATTTGGCCTCTCAAGTTACATAAACTTTTCCAAACAAATGCGGAAGATAGGAAGTGAAGCAAAAACTTGGTGAAAACTCGTGGACGTCATATTGCCTAATCAAGATGTGAAAAAAGTTTCAGAAACGCGGATCCTCCTCTTTTTCAGGAAACTTACAAAAGGTGAGGCCATTAATCAAAGTTTCGGAAAATCTTGCACTTTCATAAAAATACTTGAAAGATTCGAGCTCTTCGCATTTTTGTTACTTGCTTCGTGCTCTACATATTAAATTAAATGTAGGAAAGCGACAGTTTTTTTTTAAATCGACTGTTTACTAAAATTATCTACCTATTTAATTTTAACTTTTTTTTCTAGCTGTGCCTACGCTATTAATAAATTATTAAATTAAATATCTGTTCGAGGTTTTCCTCATGTATTACTTTTGATGAATATTATCTTTTTAATGTAAAAATTTAAGCGATAAGTATGATTATTTTATACAACATTATTTATGTTTAAAAGTTAACTAGTTAAATATCTCCCTAAAAGGTTTCCCAACTACTATTATAAGTTTTATAATATTGCAATATTGATTTAAGTGTGAAGTGAAGTAAGTGAGCTAGTGAAGGGTTGCAGGTTGCAGGTGGATTACAGGAAAGATTGATTGCATTTTCATTTCTCTTCGTTACTTTGAGTTACTGAAGCATGGTGTTATCGACAGCGTAAGAGAAATAAGAGTAGAAGCTACAGATAGGTAGCTACAAAATACAATGCAAACTAATTGTATACCTACTATTGTTGTATAGCTACGCAAAATAGTTTCAGTTAAGGTTTAATAATGTCAGCATAATAATTCATAGGCAGCAATATTTTAAATGCGAAAGTAAATTATGTTTGTTTCTTTGTTACTCTTTCACGTCTAAACCGATTTTAATGTTTGGCAGGACAATATATGGTTTTGGCAGGACAATATATGGTAACCTGGAGACGGATAAAAGATACTTTTGACTAAAGATACATTAAACTATTTGAAAAACTATTCAGCCGCAGGTGAAACCGTGGGGCGGAAAGCTAGTATTAGATATAAGTATTTTTAATTATAAACAAGAAGAATTATAATTTTTTTGGTGCAACGACAACTAACTCTACCTACATACAACCTTAACATACCAATGGCATCCTGGAGCCCAAAATTCAAGACTTCCAGCACAAACAATGGATTTTCTCATCAAGATTTTTATACCTTAAGAGTCCTGTTGAAGATTTTCTAAACGAAGATCTCCTTTCAAGTATCGAGAGCCGATCGTTTGTTTTCTTCTTTAATCGCGAGGGTAACTGGAAACGATTTTTGAGCGTTCAAAGCGCTTTTGAAAGCTAGTTCGTTCGTGAAGTGTGAAGGGCCCTTAACTTTGAAATGCAGAAGCAATCATCGTTGGTTTGGTCATTACTTATATCAAAGCCCAGGAAACTTTCCTTCTTTCCTTGAATTTTCCTTTTTTTGTTGAATGTACCTACTTCAATCTATAGTAGTTTTTTTTTATCGTCACTTCCATTCTGTTCTTTTGAATAAAAATAAATTAAAGAACTCTACCTATTTCATCAATTGCCATCATGCTATTTAAATCGCACTGGTTTTTTTTTTGGGCTGACAACCTGTCACTATAGCAATATACATTATCATCTGTAGTAACCCTCCAAACTTGTCAAACGTGGCGGAACGACTTTTGTTTGGGTCGTTTTTGCTCTGCCTACCCCTCTAGGGATAAAGGCGTGATTTGTGTATGTATGTATGTATGGTTTTTTTTTTAAATCTAGGGGATATTTCCGAACTTTTCTGCACTATTCAGCATATAACTGCACGTATAGAAAATTTCCGTGAATAATAATAGTGGTTCGATTAGGATCGTTGCACATTTTATTGAACCACGTTCGTTATAGGTCCAATAGATGTCAGCTTTACTCAGGGCGCCAGCTGCAATCTCAGAAACTTCTAAAAGTTAAATTTAAGGCTTCACTTGATTTCATTTCTCTTGAAATATTTGTAAACTATTTTTAGAAAACAAGTTTTAAATTAATTATTTGTTTCAATATAAGTTAAAAGCTTTTTACATTTAAACTGTTTATTCTATTAGGGGTAAAATTTCATATTAATTGAGTTTAAAAAGTTAGGTATATTACTTTTTAATTGAGTAAGTCAAGTAAAACCAAATTAAATTGTTCATTTCAATAGATCTAACACTCTTACATAACATCTATTTTGATATAAGTAACTGAGTTACTGACTTTTACATACAAAATTACCACCTCGATCAGACAATTTGTATTGGAAAGCCATCAGTTTGCGGTACGCTGTCCTTTACACCCGATATTATTCTGCCAAGTCCACACTGAATGCCGTCTTAAAATTTTGCGCCCATTGACACTTTTTTGGGCTCTTTATTGTACTTTAATGTTTCTTTTTCCGTCCTTAAAATGATTTGTTGCACAAATACGCTTTCGAAAAACTTGAAAGTTTACAGGAAAATTTAAGAGTCGGCTGAAAAGATGCCATTGCTCTCATTAAAACCCCACGACTATTGTTGTTAGACGGTTGACTTTAAAAACTTTCGGAAAAATAAAGAAAACACCGACTTTAGGCAGTGCTGATGATACCTAAAGCTAAATAACTCAAATTATATATTTTTTTATTAACATTATGTTGACAGATAATATTTAAAATTGAAATCGAACAAAATTCAAGTCAGTGTAGTCACTCTATACATGCTCTATACCTATTCGAGTTCTGATCTGTCATTGTCAAGTGTGAAATAAATGTAAAATTAATTAAAAATTGGTGAATTTATGGAAGATGACTGTAGTTTAATAATCCGAAATATACCTCCTTAGGTACCTATATTTCTTCGAAGACGCAGGACAATGCTACGATCTTTTAACTTATATCCAGCGACCAGACATTCTTGAAATGCACGTCCGGCAGATTGACTTTAACTTCCACATTTCGGATACGTTCAATCCTTTCATTCGTTCAGCTGGAAAAAAGTCGCCTATTCTCGGAACGAATGGGAATACATCCGTCGAGTCAAGAAAACTTTGTTTTCACGGTTTTCACGTCAAATTTTATCAAAAAAATACATAGATAGTCTTTTCAAAATGCATCCATGGACTCAAAAAGCATTTAGTTTAAAGAAGACATTAAAAAAGACAAGACAAAAAAACCTACTGAAAAAGAAAACTTATATTTCTGACGAAGCTCGAGAATACCAAGTGTCTAATTGACCGCCTTTTTTGGTTGACTGAGATATTTATGACACGGTTTTCAATAAACGTGGGCTCCACACTAAGCGCTGACTATATGGAGAACTGTCGAATTAATGTCAAACCACGAGGTGCCAGCGTTAAGTATTTTCTTTTTTCACCACCACGTTTATTTAATGCGTGGTTCTAAATAAAATATTTAAAAAAATATACAAAATCATTATCTACTTTTACAGCCGGCTCAGGTTACGACCACAGTACAATTATTTTAATAACCCAAATACATGTGAGTAGGTGTAATAAGCCTCAATAACGCCTAAATATAATTTGTAACGAAATATAGGTAATTAAGTGGCGTTAGTTACATAAAATAATAAAAATAATCTGTTTTTTTTTATTAGTTCATGTATTGTAGGATTATATGCAAAAAGCATTGTCAGCGTGTTGAACGGAACCTCCGGTGCCCGAACGTTAAGCAGCGCTGGTGTGTTGCTGCCCTAAAATAGAAATGTGACTGCCAAACACAAATATAAACAGGAATTTTTAATTAAATTTGTCCTACGAAGAAACACGGGGCAAGGGTCTAATCTCCCTTACGACATCTTTAGACCCTTAAGGGTGCGCCATTGAAAGAAACATTGTACGATAGTTTGAAAGATGAATAACCTGCTATTTATCAAAGAGTTCATTTAAATAAAGAGTAAGGTAGCAGTTCCTATCAGAGAGTGGTAGAAAAACGTGAAATGAGTTCTTTATATGGGTTTTCCCTTCACTCCATTTAACTATGATAGTGTTTAAGGAAAAGTCATCGAAATCGATCTTAAGCCGAGGTCTAAAAGCGGCTTTGGCATTCTCTTACATTATGAAATGGTCGCCAATCACTCAGAAACCCCCATTATGGAGCTTACTACCAATTAGGCATTGTTACTGGCTATTGCCTAGAATTAATACATCCCTTAGCTACTTAACTTTATTTCAAATAGAACATCAAGCACAGCTACCTATTTATTTCTAAGAATCTAATTCAATTCTAAATTAATGGCTTTTGTGTAGTCACAATTCTGCCAATGTCACGTAAATTATTGATAAATTATGTAAGGGAGAGTTTAATAATGAGACACGTGGAGTCTAAGATACCCTTCTCCTACAAGAGAAAGGTGAGGTTGAGGGGATGTTGCGATCTTTTTTGACCAACGACGCTGACTGGCTGACTAGGACTCTATGACATGACAGAGACAGACTTTGACTGAGGGTTTTTGCTACCGAATAAAATAAGAGACAATCTGAAACCGAAGACCGGGGTTTTATTTTCTACAAAGTGGTACTCCTTCTAAGAATGTAATTGATAGGTAGTACCTATAGAATAAAATTGAACGATGCTTGCTCAGAAACTCTTTCTCTACTACCAAGTTTAAAATATTACAAAAAACTAAACAAATATTTTTCCCTGGTTGTCTCAGCTCTACTAATAAGGCTAATTGAATAAGAAGACCCGAGGAAATTATACCGGGTATTATGTACAGTAAACAGACTTTCACTTGGGAACTCTCGTGAAAATTTTTAAAATTATGAAGGGGATAAAGCAAACGAAGGGAAAAGTGGGGCATTGTTACAATTTTCAATGGTTAATTTTAGTACCTTTGTCTAGCCAATTTTAGAGAAGTAAATAACAATAACGTGAAAAAAAAAACATACCAAATTATAATTATATTAT
The DNA here is from genome assembly GCA_029255725.1 of Scrobipalpa atriplicella. Classification (NCBI taxonomy): domain Eukaryota; kingdom Metazoa; phylum Arthropoda; class Insecta; order Lepidoptera; family Gelechiidae; genus Scrobipalpa; species Scrobipalpa atriplicella. Next base: position 8,870 of record JARACY010002067.1, read on the forward strand.
TGGCCTTAAAAAGCAGAGATGATAAAAGCCTATAAAGATAATAATAAAAAATATTTAATATTAGATAAGGGGTGGTATAGAATCTAACCTCCATGGTTTACCTCGGCCAGTAGTGGGAGATAGGCACCCTGAGGTGGATTCTCGTACATACGTTCGTTCCCGAGAATTTGGGGTGAAATAACAGATCAAAGGGCACCCGCGGGCAATGGCATAGGCTTCACTGTGGATGAATCCGGTTGAATGGTCCTCCACAATCGGTAGGCTCCATATGATCCTGTACCAGATACACTTGCAGTGTAATGTTGGTTTGTGAAAATGTCAGTGATTCTACATTTTCTAGATGATTTTATTCCCACTGGTTTTAACTAGAGTCAAGAGCTAAACATAAACTTTTAATATTATATTCAAATGCCAACAAAGTTCTGTGGTCTTTTGGCCATTTTCTTAAGGGATTAAAACTGTATAACAACGCTGTTACTTTGAGTAAACTCCTTACATTAATATTCTGTAGGCCTTTAATATATTAAGTCCGCAAAATAAATTAACTTCTTAATAAATAAAGAGTTTGAAAACAACCATAAAATCTAAAGTTACTAACTCACGGGCCTGAAACGCTTTTTCAAAGTTTTCTATTAATTTAGAAAATGTTAAAGACTTGGTTGGTGTTAAAGATGCTAAATAACCCCATTGTTTTGTGGCTGTTACAATTTATTTCATAAAAAAGGTCTCAACGATTCCCAATTCTATTTAAATATTTCGATATAAGATTATCAATAAACACGTACCTATCTACCTATTTGTCAAATTCAGAAACAAAGCAACATTTCTACGTAATAAAACAAAACGACCTTGCGCTAAGCCTACCCAATTTACGGGCGTTCGGAATTTATTGTAAACACAAGGGTTTTACTATGACTAGGTACTAGGATTAATAAATAATTGCGGAATAAATTGGCAACATATTTGAAGGTTAAGTACTAAAATCCACCTACGAGTTCCGCCCGTGACTCTCGGGCTCGTATTTATAAAGCGATCTCAAGATTGAGAGCAATATTAAGTGCGGATTTGACAGGTCATTTTGTACTGGAATGACATTTCAGATACGAACTCAAACTCGCTGTCAATCTCGAGTGCTGTTTATCAGTACGGGCCTCGGAGTCAATACTAACGCTTTCAATTATGTGTATTTGATCGAGTTTTGTCAGAGTATGACTAAAATGACAGAAATGTAACCGCACAAATTCTTCTGCAAATAACGTTGATAATTTTTTTGCATGTTTATTGTTTTATGATTATAAATATTTAGTATTTACATTTTAGTAAATATTGTACACTTTGTTTCGGCTAATAAGGTAACATCCCAATCACATACACTTATTATTTATATTTGCTATCGATGCCCTAGAAGCATTTTAAACCTTTACGCTTAAGAGGCTACCCTGAGCCAAGTGGCGGCCTCATCAGTCAAAAAATCATAATCCACTGAAAACACAATCAATCGAAAATCCGGTACGGCGAATTGAAGTTAAAGCAAAGAAGATAATTTAGAACATCATAAACTTATGATTCAGTGTTTACAGCAGTTACAGATAGCAAAAGTGCTAAAAGTGGCCGTTTTTCGCAAATTTTCTTTCTGTTACTACCAGGAACTATGAATTTCAAGTTTATGATGTTCTAAATTATCTTCTTTGCTTTAACTTCAATTCGCCGTACCGGATTTTCGATTGATTGTGTTTTCAGTGGATTATGATTTTTTGACTGATGAGGCCGCCACTTGGCTCAGGGTAGCCTCTTAAGGAAACAATTTTAGAATAATGTTTTTTTGTACTGATAGGCGTTTTTTTATAAAAACATTCAAATTTTACTAGCTATGCTATCCACCACCCTATAGTAAGCTGCTAAAATACTTTACTATCTCACCCAGAGGCACACTAACTATTCCGAAAAGTGTAGTTTAGCGAATAGTTAAGTAATCTAAAAGCTTCTTTGTTGTACTACTAATTGTACTGTATATTGTGTGCAATAAAGAACTAAGAAGAAGGAAAGAAAAACGATTCAACTCGCGGCTTGACATCAATTTACATGAGGCCAAGTCGTCATAATAAAAAAGTTTCTCTCAGAACCACTTCAGGCGATTTTGCTATTTTTATTTTCAAAGGGAACAGTCTCTTGAGCCTTCCTTAGTCTAGTCACGGAGTCCTGTAGGAAACTTGTTTTTATTATCTAGGCAAGGTTATCTTATAAGATACTAGTATAAAAGTACCGTGACGCGCAAGCGTGACCAACTTTTTATGTTAAATGGGATAGTGCATTTTCTGGTTTGTTCCTTCACGTGAAATGCAACTACGGAAAGAGAAAATGCGGGTACGACACAGTTGTGTTACAGTATTGAATTAACTACCCCGTTATACGTGCTTGAGCTCTTGATCCAGAGGTTGTGGATTTGATTCCCATGTGACACAACACATGTTTAATATTATTTTTCACTCTCCAGGCTATGAGCGATTATCTTTTCTGAAATATTTGTTTCCCACAATTCGTGCCTACCCCAATACCCTTAAGGGTTTTCCTTAGGACCTCATCCCTTCCGAATCCTTTCCAGGTGAAATTCCTTGTTAAATTATAAAATCTATTGAAATATTCAACACACTACCATACGGTCAGCCAGAATACAGCTGCTGTCCTCTATAGTCGCCGATAGGAAACACTGTCTGATCTATGTGTTTTTTTGCCAATTCACATTTTTTTAAGTGTCTGACTAGTTCGAGCACTTAGCAAGTATACATACATACAAATGTGCACAGTGCACACTACCCGTGGCCAGTAGCCGCTAAATTGAAAGAATAATTCATTTTTCCACCCGATTGTCCATGGAAGCACACTGTGTCGGTCGTTGGTTGTTGGGCTTTGTAGAATCATACGATGGTATAAAACTCGTTTTTTTTTTGTTTTTATATTATTCAATGTTTTTTCCATTCTGTATTAGGGTAGATCAAACTAGATAAAATGTACCAGAGGCTTCTCAATTGAACATGAACATACTGCAAAATCTAGGAAAAGAACGAAAGGTTTTCAGTAATGTGCAATTTTGGAGATATTCATCCTTAGTTCACTTTACCACTCAATACTATCTGAAATACTCCTAAAAATTGTATAGGTAGAGGTAGGTACTGTTTGTCAACAATTCTTTATTAATTTTCTGCTAACTCTAATATCCTTTTGTTTTCTAAACAATTAAGTATGATCATTTACGGACTTGAAATTGCGTAACAAATATCGAAATACAATTTAGATGATAGCAAAGTCATTTGCTTCCCGAGCGCTTTGTTCTCTCGTTGTAGAAATGGATGCTTTTTCCGGCCGTTTGTTAGTTTCGCTTTATTTGGACGACGTTATAAATGGCATGTGGATGTAATTAATTTTATGCTTTGTTATTAAAATTATGGACGCTGGTATCATTGATACCAAACAAGGGTCCGGAAGGTTCAATGACGAATTTGTCTATTGTTTTCAGTTGAAATAACATCAAACAATTTCGTTGGAGAAAGTCACCGTTTCCTTATTGTCCCAGTTTCTTTTACTTTGGTGATTAGAATCTAAGATCGGTATTACCCACGTAATACTGTGAGTACCAAACAGAAAGCAAATCTGTGTTGGAAAAAAATGGTTTAAATTATTTTCAATTAGGATCACGGACAGAATTTGTGACAGCGAGATGAAGTAACAACTTTAAGGCTGTTACAAGTTCTAAATCAATTAAGAATGTTTTCGAAAATGATTCCCTTGGCCTCCAAGAAAAAAATATTCTATCTCCGGTCTTCATTCTAATTGGCACCCTATTTGACTTTTGACGGAAGACCCTGTTTGATTGAGTAGGAGCCCCAATGGAGGAAGAAGTCAACCTGCGAGGAACATTTTAATAAACCTCAGGGGACAGCGGCTGCTTACACAAAATTATAGATATTATTATAAAGCGCTAAAGTTTTCTTCTTATTGTACTTAGGTGCTAAGGAAATTTTCTCTTTGCATAAAAGTTTTTATGTCCAGCCTGGCTGGATTGATTAGTAGTACCAACACTTTGAACTTTAATCTGAATGGCGCGTGATAAAACAAAATTTGAACAAAATCCTCTGTATGTGTAAATGCATTGGAATTTTTGACATTATTCCTTTAATTTGTACTTTATAACAGATGGTACAGGACATGATGTTATCCATAAAGAGTAAGCCTTTATAGAATAAATCGAATCATTCACTAACCGAAAGTGAAGTTAACATTTAGAATGTGAAACCCAGGAATCCTGCAAGATTTTACAGGATTGACTATCACAGTTAGGTACACCTAAAAACGTTTAAAAGAATTTTTAGAAACTTCATAGGTACACGTATTGTACCTATCAGATATCCATCTGTTTCCTACGATCTAACCGCTCGTCCAATATCGACTGCCACTTGACAGGGAGCGAGAGTATTTAATAATTTTTCCATCGAAGCTGCCACGGACAAGCCCTGCCAGAGATGTTCAAAGTTTTTAAATTACCAAGGGCACGAGCTTCATCTGTTTCTTCAACCTTAGCTTGATTTGATTACTTACTCAAAATAGATATGTCCTTGAAAATTATGTAAATAAAAATTATGATGAAAATAAAATTTTCATCACTTAAACTATAACTACATTGTCATTATCGTTATGTGGCACTAATAATCATGCAGGAAACTTCCCATATAAAAAAGTGTAAATTAGGTATGTCACGATTTTGTACATTTTTCAAAAAACCAATAAAGAAAAGAAAAAATGGAGTTTGAGTTTGTCAAAAACATTTGACAGCCACTGAAGGTAGACATCTTGGAGTAATACAAAATGTCAATCATAAGGAATGGAGAGGTTGTATTTTTACAACTAAATTATTATTAAAAGAGGAAATAGTCAGATGATATTTTATTTAATGTAGAAAAGTATTTCTTTTAAAATCTTTATTACAGAGATACTCCCGACAATAAACGGAATTATGGAAACTCAAATGTAAACCTATTAAACCTCTATTAATGGATTTTCCCACTTTTTCCTCTAACCTGTGAAATGACTTTGGCACGTCTATCAGGTAAATAAAATACTTAAAAATAATATTGGATCATTATAAGAACATTAGGATACTTTTACTTGTTCGCCTTAAATTTTATACTCTGTAAAAAAGGAGGGCTTACTGGCACTATTTTATCAAAAAGGAAATTTCTAATTTTGAGAAGAACTTTTTATATCATTTTAAAAATGAAACAATATTTTTTAAATAAATCATTTGTTTCTTTATCTTTACAGTTACACTTATCTGTCTAGTTGCACTGGAATTTTATGAAGAGAGTTTTGTAAAAAAAAAATGATTCAAAAAACACACCTAGTAAAACCGCTGTTATGTTCCCGCCCCAGGGTAAAACCGTTTTTTGTGAAAAAAAGACGATGGGACCATTCAAAACTTTTCAAAGCTCTTAATTTCCGTATTTACGGTAACAGAAAATGTTTTCCACGAAAGCGTATTTTCAAATCTAATTTAGGTAGGGTCTTAGTACGATCCGATTGCTATAGGTACTTACAACGAGAATTTTAATTCACCAAAGAAATAGGGGGACTTATTTAGACCATATAACTGAATAACTGTTTCTATGGAACATAATAATGTCACAATATTAAAAAAAATTGTGCACCCTAGCTTACTAAATGACTGGCACAGCTGGCTCCTTTTGTATAGCGCCTTTAATTTCTATTTCGATCTATATTATGTTCCTTATGGAGTTTCATGGAAGGGTAGTACCTACAATAAAGTTTAGTCAGCTGTTTTATTGCACCAAGAACGTACTGTAGTACCTACGGTAAAACTTTTGATTTAAAGTCTTAGAGGGTTGATGATGAAGCTGATGTTTTCCCAAGAAACTGATGCATTTTAATTTCCTTTGCAGATGGTTCATTTCCAATATTATTTACTTTTAATTTTACGTTTCACTACATATTATATTTTACCATTTGTACAAGCACTCATATAACAACTCATCGTTAAATGATATCTCTTCAAATTAAAAATACAGAAAACAAAGTAATACATTTCATGAAAACAAAACTAAATTCCCTGAAAGTAAGCAATTCATCTGCAGAACTAACGAAATTACTATCGTATATCATCCTTAACTATGCAGCCAGGACTGAAATTATACCGAAAATGTAGCAATACTCCAAGTATAGAGAAATAAATCAAGTCCTCTAGTGTAATACCACCAAACCTTCGATTACATCAATAATAAAAATCACCATATCGATTTTTGTTAGACATGTAGAACTACAGAGTCGATAGATGACAACCATGTAAAATATTAAATAAGTATCAGCTACAAGAGGTTATAATATTTTTTGTAGAAAAATTATACCTACTAGTACTCCAAGCTAATTTCAGGACCTATCTTGTTTTGAATTAATATTTAGGACCTGCTCCGTCGTCAGTAGTTCAGTGAAATTGCTCAGTGGAGACGGTCAGGCTTCCTAATGGTAGCTAAAATATTTTCCATTGACAGCGGCCAAAATTGAAACGCTAATGGAGCATACTTGTAAGGTATTGGACTTCCAGGAAACTGTCCGTAAGTGTCACCGAATATCGGAGTTGGAATAAGGGCAATTTGCGTCGAAGTTAGTTAATAGTAATTCAATATTAACTGGCCACAATGCTAGTTGCTACTTTAGTACACAATCTGACTATTTTTCTTCTTTTCCTATGTTGGTAATACCAAGTAAAATTACTTTTGTTCAAAGAAATTTAACTAAATTTAATCCGCTCTTAATACTAAATGAGCTTAAAATTTAAATGTAGGTTAGGTACGTTTGTTTTACGATAGGAAGAAAATTTAAGCTTTTTAAAAGGCTCATATCAAAAAGATAGCATAGCGATAAGTTAATATTTGTTAATATTAATATTTTTGCCACTTGAGTCACAATATTCTAGATTGGAGTAGAAGACTAACTATAATCTCTTCAAGCAGAGAAACAGAAAGTGTAACAGTAGGTATAGACAGAAAAAATTAAGCAGGTATAAATATATATACAGACTAAAAATTTGACCAAATTAATATTTTTCAACAATCAATATTGCACAGGAATACGATTTTCGCATAGACCGTCAATCAAATACTTACCTAGCTCTTGTCATCAAAAACCTACAATATTATTATCCTACATTTGAGAATCATTCCGTTAAGAGATAATAGATGACAGTGATAGTAGGTTAACAAATCGAAACTTTCCTATAAGGTACATACCCGCCAGAAACACAAATAACATTGTTATATTTCAAAGACCGAAACGTTGTCAATAAAGCTCCATCAAAAGGAAATTTCGCGAAATACGTAGCAATCGTTTGCATCAACGAGCAAATGGCAATCCAAAACGGAATAATTGAATCTAGTTGGGTCGTCTTTTGAAAGCAACGCTACAAACTACACTTTCAATAACTCACTAGAATAATGAAGGATTCGGCTAACGAATCAGAATGTCCCAATTTGTGCACGTGGTTATCCCAACTGCGATCAGAATTGTAAATCCCTCACTAAATTTACAAAGAATACTAGGAAATTATGCGGTCTCCGTTTTGTGGAGGTTTTGTCCTAACATTTGAATAAATGCACTGCGCATCTTTGTTTCGAGCTTTTACCTTGGCATGGCATTCAGTTTTGGTAAGTATAGCGTTTACATAATTTTCTTACAATTTGTGCGTTTTCTGAAAAAAAAAAAAACAGGCATAGGTACTGTGGAATTCGCCTTTCGGCCCGCACGGACCACTTGCGTTCCTATCTTAAAGAAGAAGAATAATACTTTACAAAAAGAAGTGGTACGAGTATTAATAATTTATTAGCTACCTAATAACACGCTTTGCATATATTACATACATACATATAATCACGCCTTTATCCCTAATGGGGTAGGCAGAGCGTAAACGACCTAAACAAAAGACGTTCCGCCACGTCTGACAAGTTTTAAGGGTTATTCTAGATAGATGTCTGTATATTGCTATAGTGACAGGTTGTCAGCCCATCGCCTAAATTACATTTGCATATAATCATTGTTTATATTATGTTAATCTACTTTACTAGGATTATAGCTAAAGGGGTAATTTGTGTATTAGTCAATCTAAAGCTCAGTAATAGCGACAAGACTCTATCTTAATCGCCAGGATAAATAGTTGTCATTAATCTTACGATATCTCTCGCTCAGGGGGGTAGTAAGCTAGTAGGCATGTTAGGGGGCTAAATTTGTCGTGATAATAGCATCTTTTATGGGGTTTGTTAAGAACTGACATCAAACATAGCTGAAAGGCTGAAAGGTTATCACTGCTGGATTGAGAGTGATGAAAATAAATATGTACTAGTACTTACTAGCTGATTTTCTTAGCGGCCGTGCTGTAGAAATCAGTAAAGGGGTTCCTTTTTCAGCAAGGGTTCGTTGAATTTCAATATTTTCGGTACTTGGCTGTTACCTCATCACTACCGAAACACAATTACACCATCTTAGACTTTGTTTATTTATCTGATGCTAGCTTCAAAAAAGTATCTGTAAAGATTGCGAAAATATATCTATAAATTTGAAATCAGATACCTACATAACATTTTTATGCGGTATTGTATCCCATATCTTTTAGCATTTTTGATGACATTTCAAAAGTACTTACGACTATGCCTACTTGTGTCTTTGCTGTTCTCACATAACGTCAACTTTGACGAGGGTTTCTGAAACTTCTGAAACAGTGTTTATTTACGCAACTATGCGCAAATATGAAAATGTTTGTTCACTCTTACTAAAAGTTATAAATTTGTGTTGACGTGGGGTGACATGAAATGGACTGAAGCCATTTTAAAATAAAAATGTGCATTCACTTAGAAGGGTTGAATAATAAACATTATGTTTATGTCATCATATTTTATTTTCTTATTTTTTGTACCTATATAATCGCTGACTAAACTTATTCAATAAATCACAGTACCGTCACAATATCCCCTAAACTGTTATTGTGATGTCGCAAAAATGGATAATCCGCTCTATATTTTTTTCGTTGGAGGGAGGAGTAACTCCAAAGTGGGAAATGGCGCAAATATCAATAATTGATCGAAGAATCGGTGTTTTCGCCTCTTACTTTTCTCCACTCTCGTTTGGTCTAATGTTTTAGTACTTACGTAGGTAGTAAGTAATTTTGCACTGCAACAATACCTAAAAACAATAATTGATTGGAGAGTCGGTGTTTCTCGCCTTTTAATCTTCTCCCCTATTGTTTGACTCAATATCTTAGTAAGTAAGTACGCACTTCGCTTCGACGTTAACTAACAGCAAACAAAGATGTGATTATGAAAAAAGCGCCTGGTTTTTACACACGCATGTCTTTAATGAAGCTCATTTACCTACTGGAAAATAAATTTTCATAGAATTCGTATCTTTGCCGGATCAAAACTATTCTTTGGTACTACTTCTTATCTATATACTACATTACAAAAATTAAAATCCAAATAATTAAGAACCATACAAAAATCGCTACATCCCAAAGCTTACACCTGATTTTTCTCGTTTCTTTTCATAATAACTTTTTAGTGTCCAATTGTCCTTTCAATGGTCCATTCGGACTTTTGTTTACCCTCTGAACGAACGATTTCACCCATTTTTCCCAACTATCAGGCAAAGTTTGTTAGTTACATAGTTATCTTCGATAAGAGGGCAAGTTTGTTCTGCACTCATCGACTCTATCAATCTTCTTTATCTCATAATCGTGTTGATTTAATCGGAGCACACACTGACTAATACTTGATCCTAAAAACATACAATATAATCACGCCTTTCTATCCCCAAATGGAGTAGGCAGAGCGTAAACGACCAAAGAAAAGTCGTTCCGCCACGTCTTACAAGTTTTGAGAGCAATTTTAGACTGAAATGTGTATCACTGTAGTGACAGGTTGTCAGCCCATCGCTTAAATTACAATACTGAAACCCTCGAATCCCTTAGCTGATTTTTACAGCATACCCAGGAGGAAAGGCAGCTGGCACATTCTATGTTTCTATCACTCCCAGTCCAACTTGGAAGTTCAGCACACACTGACTAATAACTTAATCCTACTAATGTTATAAATGCAAAAGTTTGGATGTTTGTTTATTACTTAATCACGCTTCAACCGCTGGAATGGATGGTTCGGGATAAAACTTGGCACACAATATTGTAATATCCTGGAAGGACATAGGCTACTTTTCACTGCGAGAAAACTTTCATTTTCACGGGAGAACTCATTCAACGCGGGTGAAATTGCGGGCCGAAAGATAGTGTAAGATTAAACACATTAATTCTAGATCCATGTACCTAAAGCCAATACAAATGTTAGAATTAATTAATAAAATTTTCATATACCCCTTTTTTAACTTTTTACTCTAACTGCTGTAAGAAGTAATCCAGTTCACGTAGATGGCGTTATCCGGAAGTCGATGTGAAGTTAAAAGCCTTTACTAAGGTACATTAAGGAAAAAAATACCTGATAATTCCCCAAAAAAAGGCACAACGACAACAATACACTAATGGAGCACACATATAAGTACGTCACAACAATCCAAATAAATTCGTTTTTCCTCTCACATGTCCCAACGCGTCTATTTTATACGCCAACAATGGCCTCCAACGGAAAATTCACAAATTCGATTCTAAAAGATTTCGCCCGCATGATTTAATTTTCTGTAAGGTGTTGGTTGGCTTATGGTGCACGCCAGCGCCATTTCAAGAAAAAATAATTAAAAACCTCATGCGATTTCTTATTCTGCATTCAAATTTGTCCCAAGTAGTTATTATTATCAGGTCCTTTTTCAGCTTGGTCTACTTCACTTTGACTAATCATAATCATAGGCAATCGTAGTAGAGGATCTAAACTTCCTATGTGATTTTTCCTATGTGCTTGTTTTTATAGCGATTTCTTTAGCGTGCTCTACTTAGTAGGTACCTAGATTAGTTTGTGATAAAAAATCTTTAGAGTATAACGAATTTTCACAAAAAGTGCGCTTGTATGAAAAGCATTAACTTAATGAAACGGTGACCCTTTCGCAGAAATAAGTTACATTGTTTTTTTCTTCTTTGAGAATTACAAAATGCGTATCGTTTTTAATTTAATTTACATAGGTAAGTATTATGAACTAGGTTACACATTTTTGTGTGCCTAACAAAATACAGCTATACAAACTCTTAGTAGTACCCTAAAGGTGAAAAGACGAAGGTCGAAAAATATTTGTCCGAAAAGCAGCATACAATAGCCTCCTAAAACGGGTTTTCCCTTATAAGAAAATCAACTTTATTCATATATATTGAATTTATTATTGTCGTGTATGATATTTTCAGGGTGCTGTCGGATTTCATTACACCATCGAGGAGTGTCAATTGCACGTGAAATCATATTTATTCGGGTTATCCGCGGGAAATGAGCCGTTTTATCTCTTTTTTGTGTTGTGACAGTGTTAACGTAAATAGAGGAATATTTCTCCTCTTATAATAATGTTTTTTATTTGAACATAATTAAATAAAATCTTCCTTTTATAAAAGTATTACCATATAGGGTAGGCAGAACAACAGCAGCAGCAATCATACCTAAGCTTTTGTTCGGGTGAACATTATCAAAAATTCAGTAAATTTATCTGAAACCACTTTTCATAACTTCGTGGTGCGGGATACTTTTTATCCTAAATTTCACTAGTTACATGAAACCCTTGGGTGCATTTATATGACATTATAAGATTACAATTACATTTCCAGAAGCAGCAGCTCATTATTATCTTCTATTTTACTAAAATGTAAAGAAATACACCTGTCATGACATGATATAAACCGTGTAGAACTAAATGAGGACAAAAAAAAAAAATTGCTTTTAATATCAGTGTTCAAATTACAACAACACGTACCCCGGAACTCAATATCACCAGCAATCCAAGCAGAAGTGTTCAACGGCTCACCCTTACAAAAAGACCTACAAAATTATTTCCCGTCTAACCGTCGCATTATTAAATGATGGAGGGCACGTGTCACGAGGGTCCCAGTCAGCGAATCCTGATAAACCAATAATATAAGGTACGAGGTAGATGCTAGCCACGACGCCCACGACAACTCCTCATTTTCGTCGGCGGATTATATTGGAAGAAATCGAAGAGTGATTTTGAGGTAGAATTTCTTGTTTTTTTTTTTCAGGTTATAGTAAATGGAAACTGACAACCTAGTAGGTACTATTTCTGAGAGTTGCTAAAACTCATTTTTGATATTAGGATTTGATTAAAGGGTTTCAAATGTAGTTTGTAAAACTTGTTGTTCATTGATAGAGCAACGCACCAGAGGTAATTTTTTTAAAAATAGATCGTCATTATACAAAACACAAAGATAAATTAATATTTTATACTGATCTTAGTGTATCTCATCTGTGAAATTAAGCATCTTTTTCTTATCTTATCTAATTATATCCTAATTATATTATCCAGTAAAATTAAACTAATAAAATCATTTTAAAGATTATTATGCATGGAAGTGTGCATCCATCCATTGATTGAATTTGCCAATATCGGTCTAATAACGAACCAAGCTCATATGAAATGCATATCCTGCCATGCGGTGAACGAAATGCACCGATTTTTATATTTAAAGCCAGTTTGGAAAAGACAGGTAATCAAAGAAAATGCTGATGATATACCTTCCTACTTCATTTGATTTTGAATTTAGAAACGCTGATTCAAACAGGTATCGTAAAGAAGTTTAGTGTTTTAAAACGATTTCATTCAGTGTCTTCTTTTGTGAGTGTTAGTCCTAGCTGAATTAATAAGACTCGTATGGCCATTTTAAAAATAGTTTTGTTTTTGAAAATGCTACTCTAAAAATGGGACTGATTTTATTAGTATTTTTTTGAAAAGCTTTTCCATAAAAAGCTGTTAAAAGCTTTATATTTCGGTTCTAAAACAAACGTCATTTGGGAAAGAATACAAAAGAGTGACTTTGTTTGTCTGTCTGTCACAATACAGCTCTCTTACAAAGTTTAAATATTTACAAATCTTATAAGTTGTCCTTATTGCTTTCAGTATTATTTTTTTCCGAGCTCAGCTGTTTTAAACCCAGTTCACCTTCCAGACTTTAGTAAATATCAATCTCCATCCTCTTGGTAAAACCAAAGTTTTGAAGGACATTTAAGAGAAATATTTTATTTCTCATAGGTTATACCCAAATATATATTACCCAAAAGTAGGTTGCACTGTAAAGTTCACCAACTCTTGAAGTTAATCCGATGTGACTTCAACAAATTTACATGTAGATTGGGTTTCAAAACAGATCCAACTGAACACTCATAGTTAATATGAAACCACCTTCAGGCAACTGTTACTTCAAATTCACATATGCCTTACGATCGCTCACATAAGGCTCAATATAGTGAGAAACTTCTAGATACAACAGCAAAACTGCATTGGTTACAGAATTGATCACACAAGTTGTCGAACTCAATCATAGGTTTCTGTGGGTCTTTAATGGAAGGCAATAGAACTCATAATTGGATAGCACTGAAGTATGACACGCAAATAATATTTTGACGTTTGTATAATGTAAGTTTTCGAGCATTGAATTAGATTTCTGATTTCTGAACTTGTTGCTTATGTTTTGACATGTTTTAAAAACCGAAATCAAAAATGAAATAAAAATGACAACTTTTTAACAGTTACTCGCAATATTACATTACTAAATAAGATGAAAATTCTCTATTTTCTGGATTTTGTTTGATAGAATCTGGCAGATAGCCTGCGGTTTTACCTTGCAGTATTTGTAAAATATTTTACCCCATATTGGTTTATTGTCACTACATTGAATAACTTTTATTGACGCAGTGGTTTCGCCTGCGGCATATTTTCGGTGAATAAAAGAAAATATTTATCTTTATTTGTATTCACCATACGCAAGAGCGCAATCTGATTGGAAATATTTATTTCTTCTGCTGCAATGAACCATTTCACGGTTTTTTTTCTGATTTATTCATAATCTTTTTAGCTCTAAAAACAGATACATTTTAAAACTATTTTTTATTTATCGTTAATTTAACTAATCTTCAGTTTAAGTAATTCTAAAATAAAAAATCTCAAAAGTCTATTAAACATATTTTCCTTTTTATTAGAAAAACGTACTATAGACCTATATCGTCAGCACGTATTCGTTGATTTCTAGCTTCGTGTTTGATCCTAAATCAACTTCGCCTGTACTGACGCGGCAACAGATATAGGGTTTGTCAAAGAAAATAAAGATTTTCGTGGAATAAAATCTGAAAAACATGCCATTTATATTGTCTACGTACCTACAAAATATTAAAAGGTAATTAAGGGGGATATAGCTTGCAAATCTTATTGCAAATGGTTGTTTTTGAGGGTCAATAAAAAAATCACAAACATATACATCAAAATAATATTTCATGGCAACATTTAAAAATTTTGTGCTTATGACACAATACCCGTACCTACTTATGAGTATGCTAAAATTTTACCGACATTAATGGCTATATTGGTATTATTTTTGAAAGTTGCTCTATGGGACATTATATCGTCTTTAAATAACATTTACATTTTAATAGTTCCGTAAAAAATCTGAATTGAAAATAAAAGTACCTACTTGTTTCTACTCATTTGCTAATTTAATTTAATAATTTGAAAATTTATTCAAAACTAACAATAGACTAAAGAACTATCAAAAAAGTCGCACAAACTTTTATATCGTGGTCTTAAGGGAAAAGGACCCATTTCACTTATTATTATATCACTTAAAAAGGGTTTGAAAGTTGCCCTTTTAGTTCCTAGTGACATTTCGTAACCGCAGGGTAAAAGGTTATTGTTTAGGGGTTGAACGGTTGGGACAAAAATTAACGTTATTTAAACAACATGAGTTGTATGTATAATATTAGTAGAACAACTGGCAGGTCAACAATTATTTGTTCGCAATAATTATTACGATATTTTTTTTTTTTATTAATTGCTTATCTTAAAATGTGATGCCGTGGATTTCACCCGTGGTTTAGTTTTGCCTAATGAGTTTTCTTGAGGTAAATAAGTATCATAATAACATCCTGTTTTTTTGGGATTGTCTACTTTTTAGCTGGGTGTTGTTTCAATTCATTTCAGGAGTTAGTTTCATGTTTGGTGACATTGCAGATTTTAGTTGCCTGAAAAGTAAAATTAGGTAATCCAGACTTCGCAAAACATTTAAGTCGTTGGTTCCGTCGGTCTCGGTCAATGTCTTTATAGATACCTTTTTGTTGTTACGTACATAAACCACGTCAGAGGTCTTTCAGATTACAAAACTGACACCATGGTCCATTTGATCTTTTGACCTGGCAACCCACACAATAAAAGAAACGTTACAATGTTTATTGATTAGACGTTAGTTTTGTTTTCACATTTGAAATATATTTAATTTTTTTTTATCACTTAATCCGTCGAAATCTGTATCCGACATTTTTCAGTCGGATATTCAGATATTCCAAAATTTTATTTTTTCAGTTGCACTGACATAAACTGAAATGAAACGCAAAAGACAGGTATTTCATAAAAATAAAAGTAATGTAGATGGAAAATACAAAAATGTTTAATTAATATTTCGAATATTGTTAAAATGCTAACAATCAGAATGTGTCAATTAAACTATCAGAAATAGGTAGACAACTACCATTTTATTTTGAAACACTTTTGCGTTTTTTCATACATGATCAGATCACAAACATAATATAATTGTGCTTAGTATTATTTCAGATGGTTAATTAGTTTGTAAGTAAGTAAAACATTTATTACTAGATAGTTATACCTAGATAGATGAATAGGATGAGTTTTATTACACATCGATATACAAAACTAGACATTATGTCGGTGATATACTAGTAGATTCTTTTCCCTAGGAACCGATCGAAATGCATACATACATACATACATACATACATAAAATCACGCCTTTATCCCTAATGGGGTAGGCAGAGCGAAAACGACCGAATCGTCATTCCGCCACGTCTGACAAGTTTTGAGGGTTATTTCAGATGGTCATGTGTATTGCTATAGTGACAGGTTGTCAGCCCATCGCCTAAATTGCAATACATTAAAACCCTCGAATCCCTTAGCTGGTTTTTACAGCATGCCCGGGAGGAGATGCAGCTGGTACATTCTATGTTTTTCTATCACTCCCAGTCCAGCATGGGAGATCGAAATGTAACAAAAATATTTCTAATCTATAGATTTTACTACTGTACAAAATGCATTTTTAGTAGGTCTGTATAGATAGCACCATACTTTCTATTTCATCGGTTAATATAAAAAAGTTCCAAAATACCTCAAATTATTTTAGAAAATGATAAAAGTATTTTCGCAATTTTGTACCAAATCGGCTTGCTATGATCCTATTGAGAGGATCCAACCACTATAATAGCACAGACATGCTAAACCGCTGTCTTACGCGTGACTGGGCACAAATCAAATACTATTCTGCATGCTTCATTTGATACAAGTCTGGCGTGCCAGGTTAGGTAGGGAAATCTGAATTTGAAACTTATGGAATCCTGACGTAAAAGATTGAATTTTCTTTTTTACCAAAATGTGAATAGGACACTTGTTTGAATTTTTGTAAGAACAAGATTCATTCTTAAGTCAATCTTTTCTCAATTTTACCATTTATATTTTATTACGCTAGTACTATTATATATATTCTGTGATTTTATGTCATATTTTACGAATCTTCTTTTACTAGACAAGACACCTATTTTCTATCTTCAAGATAGACGCGTTTTTTCATCACAACTTTACGTTTTAGTTCATTTTAATCTGAATTGGTAAATACAGAATTCAGATTCTGTAGAAAGTTAGTTTTCGTTAGTACATAACCGTTAGCAGTATGCCGCACAATGTAGATTTTGTGTAACAGAACTAAAATTCTCCAATATCCTGCAGTATAAACAATGTAAAGCTTCCATTATGGGACAGCCTTAAATTCACCACACGAGCTGGGAGGGGACGACCGGGGCGGATCTCCTCAGATATATTGCGGGCAGGCCCTCTGAACTGAGCTGTGATTTGAGCCCTCGAGGGCGATATTTGGGTAAGAATAAATGCGGAAAAATATCATACGAGAAAGCTCTTAGTAGGTCTTTTTTCCATTTTGAGGCCGAATCTGGGAAGAATAGGAGAAGGACTTCTTTGCTAGCCCGAGCCGTAGGCAAGCCATTCAATGAACGAGCTAGTCATTCAATCAAATAGCAGATTTAGCCAGATCACTGCGACATATATAAATGGTTTATATAAATATTGTAAAGCTTCCATTCTATTACGGTTGCACCATTGACAATATGGCAGCCTCCTATTTTTAAAATTAATGACAATTTATCGCTTTAGAAGGGGATAAAAAGTTTAACTTTGATTTAACTATCAATCAGCTTTTATTCAATTGTATTTGTTTTTATAACTTGGAATTTTCACATAAAATTTGTTACAGCGCATTCAAAGTGATATAGATAAATCTCTTCTAAGAGCTCAGCTTAAATAAGATCTAACTAAACTAAATAAATGACTTACATTCACCGTCTAAAAGCCATAACCCTTTTATTCGACTGTAAAAACCTGAGTCAGTCTGAAAGAAAACGTCTTAGATTTCAGAGTTTACACCTTTTTATTGCTGGCTGTTTTTGTTTTTACGATGGCAAGGACTTGTCTCATTGCAAATACCGTATTTTCTACGTGAGGGTCAAACAACTGTTTCCTACACTTCAAACTAGGCGTTGTCTTTAACACAAAATGGTAAATTAGGAACTAGTGCAGTATCATTTACGGGGATATTATTTTGTTATGTTACCTACACTGAAAATTTCTATGTTATCTTACTTTAAATATTTTTTGTATTTTTATTTAGCCCTTAAATTATTTCAATTTATTTGTTAAAATTTTAATAAAATACAAATTAAATTTTATCAGACTTTACCATCCAAGATCAAGATCATGCAGACTGGGAGCGATAGAAAAACATAGAATGTGCCAGCTGCATCTCCTCCAGGGCATGCTGTAAAAACCAGATAAGGGATTCGAAGGTTTCATTATATAATTATTATTATAATTGTAATTTAGGCGATAGGCTGACAACCTTTCACTACAGCAATATACAGCTGATCTATCTTAAGCAACCCTCAAAAATTGTCAAACGTGGCGGAACGACCTTTGTTTGGGTCGTTAACACTCTGCAAACCCCATTAGGGATAAAGGCATGATTTACATATGTATGTTAGCATCAAGATATAAATAATGACAATGACACAAACTAGTAGGTATAGCATCAACTGTCAAATAAAATGTTATCCAAATCTGTCCAGATATAGGTATGTTGTATTGTGAACGATAAACATAATAGATTCGTTTGTGAACATAATGTATCTTGTTGTCCACAAACTGCCTTATTGTATAAAAAAAACCGATGCATGAACTGTACAATATTCATTAATTAATTTTTATTATTCTCCGCTTGTGTCCGAAAATTGCAATATTTCCAACCGGTTGGGCACAATCACTATAATTGAGTTAACATTCTTTAATACGGGGTGTAAAATTTATATTCAGATTTTATCTTTCTTCTATCGGTCCTGGACTCGATGAACCCTGACTTGACAATGAGTAACTTTAACCATTAGTAGTCCTCTGAGATGGTTGTTGATAACGGCAATCATAAACAGCTACCGGGTTAGTTATTCAATCTGCAAGGTTCTGACCAAACTCAGAAAATGAGTAGATAGGTAGTTATTGCATGATATATTTCAGGTACTTTTATTTGCGTATAGGTAGAGTCAAAACTGACAAAAAATTATCACACGACGTTTGACATACTTACATTTTACGTCAAGCTCCAAAGAAAAGTATAATAAAATAATTAATTATAATAATAAGTAATTAGATCCCTTTACACCCTGTATATTTGTAACACAGCTATTTGGGAGGAAAATTAAATTAACGGATACTTATTTAGTCATTATGGAAATTACTTTTCAGGTATGTTGTTCAAAGTTGAAATAACTGTGTTTTATATCGCCCAAAAATATATCATGTATAATTAATGGTATTTTCAGCACGAAACGAGTGAAGCACGCAGGACTTCATGGTACTTCAATTTTAATTTTGGTTAACCGTCAGTCAATTCATTAAAGATGAATGTACCTACCCAATATTTTCAACGGGTAAGTATATTGTGCTTTGTTATTGCTATCGATTCGTTGAGGGCATGACTTAACTAAATCTTGACTAAAATTATTGTCGTCCCCTTCTGTTCTCTCGTGAAAGAAAATGACAGGTAAAGAGTCGTCACTTTTGCAACTACGAATTGCTACTAATATAAAGGAGAAAATCTTTGTATTTTGTTGGTTGGTTTATTATTGATAAACGTAAGAACCGCTTCCGTTTATTTAACTCTACATTATTTTTAATTTACCATAAGAAATCAACGTTAACTAGGGGTTAATACGACAAAATATATCTTATCCAACGAAAAAACTTATCAAGGCGAGACACAAAATCAAACAAAAACATTCTTAGTACAGAGAGCAACTATCATTTATACATCTCATGTTATAGGTTTTATGTCGTAGAGGTAGGATACTATTTTATTCTACTTAAAATCTTAAATTTTTATCAAATTTCGGCCTCTTCAAAAAGTTTGTGAAAGGAGAGACCTCTACCAATGCACTGTAATTCTATTTTAATGTTAGCTTCAACGGAACGAAGGGAACCACACCGTCTACCGCTGTCCTCAAAAGTACTCGACTCAAATGTAGATGGCAGCACAAGCAAGTGGGATCATGGAGGAATATAAGATTGGGATAATGAATAAACTAACAAATCTGTTTTATTTAAAAGCTTATATTTTTCTATTTACAGTAATTTCATATATGAAAAATATAAATGGAAATTTAAACAAATATGCTTCATTTTTATTTCAATATTAATAAAAGTAATAGGCACCCTTTTTCCATAGCAGATGAATACAAATAGTCCACCTTAGGTATTTAAACTTCTTGCTCAAGTGTGTATCGATTTGATTATTTTTAAATATTTTTCTACCAAAATCGTTTGTTTCTTTATTATCACATTAATATAAGTTCAGCAGGTTTCCCTCAAAGATTTTTTTGCTATTCGAGGATAACATTCTGAAAATATAATTGTATATTTTTAACAATTCTAAATTCGTTGATGAAACCAGTCAATAGAATAGTTTTATATTTTAAACCTAAAACTAAAACTTAAAAGAAAATAACTACCGTACGCAAGTCTCTGTTTGACATTAATTTTACAAAGCTTTGCAAAATTATGGTTTGTGCGTTAATACTAGGCCAAATAAAAAGCCATATTTCTTTTTTATTTAATACTCTGGCTGGAGATAAATAAATAACCACAAAATTAATGTGAGTATCTGATCTTAGACTACTTTAGAATGACAAACACCTCCGCTACGTTGAAGCTTTTGCTACTTTATTTACAGAATTTTCCATACTACGTAAGTACCTATTCAAGTTTTCTGATGTCGTTTGTAGTATGCTCAGACCCAACCTATATTTAAACTCTATCAAGCGTTTTAGGAAAGTGAAGAAGCCGCCTTCATTTAAAGGAGGGTACGTTAACACTTCTGGATTGTTTGTTGTAAAACTCTGGGCTGTTGTAGAGAATACTGGCGAAGGAGATGGAGGCATAGTTGAAGTCGTTTCTGATTTCAATTCCGTCGTAGTTTCAGTATTCATATTTTTGAATTGTGTTGTCGTTTCTGCTTTCGGGCTAGGGTTCACAATAGGACTGCTTTGATCCGTGACATCTGGGTTACTCGAAGAAAAAACCTCGTATACTCGAAATGATTTGGTCGTTGTCTCTAATTCATTTGTATTATCTGCTTGTGTTGTTGATTTTTCTGAGTTGTTGTCTATTGGTACTGTAGAAATACTTTCAACAACATCTGTTTTTTCTGTAGTTAGACTTTCTGCAATTTTATTTTCTTTCACTGGATCAGAAGATACAGCGTACACTGTGTACACATCTTTCATATCAGGGATCGAAGTCACATCACCTTTCATCATATCTTCTGCGGGAGCTAAGTTTTTTATAGGATTTCCAAGAGCTTCATCAATCTCATTGCTTATAAAAACTTCATTATTTTGGTCTTTTTCTGCTTTGAGTATTTCTTCAATTCTCGTAGCGATACTGCGCTTACGACGAACAGTTCTTCTTTTGCGAATGTGTCTTGGACCGTGTTCTGGAACAACAGCAGGAGTAGCAGTCTCAGATAATTCTTTGGGCACGTTTCCAACCACGAATTTATTATCGTCAGCAGTGTTTTCTTCCGAGTCTTCAGGATAGTTTTGATCATTTTGTTCCTCTCCGTCATTGTTTGAACCCAAATACATAGATGTTGAAGGATATGTCATGGGGCTACTTGTTGTTTCACTATAAAATTGACTATCAAAGGGGTAAACTGGTTTAAAATCTGAATCCGATGATGGTTTGACTCCATACACTACTGAGTTTGATGCTTCATTACCATATGCTGAAATTGCTGAAGGTCCACTTTGTGGTACAGTTTGAGGTGCTGCATAGATAGGCTCTACTGGAGCTGGACGAGAAGTATAACCACTTGGGCCTTTGTCATAAACATATTTACCTTCTGTAGAATAAACATGTCTAGTTTCGTACTGGTGAGGGTTATATTGCTCCGAATACACAGCTCCATGAGCTATTCCAGTTTTCTGTTGAGGATAGTGAATATTATAGTTGGGTTCATATCCAGCAGATCCAGCGGCAGCTACATGACGGTACCTAATATCCTGATCCTTTTTCACTGGGTACCTGTTTATATGAGCAGTTTGCCCAGCATAAGGATTCAACTTATGTTTAGAATGGGCTGGCATTCCAGCAAGTACCGTTCCAAGCATTTCCTCTTCAGCTTGTCCGTTTCCTTCATTGGCATATTCTTCTGCATTATGCCTATAGATATCATCTTTTTTGTCTACTTCAAAGGTCCGTCGTACTGGTGTAGCAAATGGATACAAGAAATAACCTGCTAATCCTACTAAGCTGGCAAGACCTAGTACACCTACTCCGACTGTTGGCATAACCTCCCTTGAGAAATAACTGTAGATTTGAGACGTGATAGGTCCAGTTATACTTGTTAGATCGGGTTTTTTGTCTTTTTTAGTTTTTGTTTTATTCGAAGTTTTGACTTCACTAGTTGTAGTTGCTTCAGGTTTGGGTTTAGTAGTTTTACGTTTCTTTGTCTTTGTCTTTTTTCTAGTAGATGATCGTTTTGGTTTCTTGGTTGTAGTGGCTGGAGTACTGATTTCTAATTCGATTTCTTGTTCTTTTGGTTCCATGGGCAATAAAGCTGATTCTTTGTCAACAGTAGAAGGTGTCGTTGAAGTAGTTTTATTCTTGTTTTTATTCTTTTTCTTGGATGGTTTTGATGTTATTTTCACTACAGGGGCAGGCGCTTTAGTCACTTGTAGAACTTCTTTCTTTGTTGTTGATGGTTCTGTTGAAGGACTTGCAGTGGTAGTTGTAGTTACGGTTGTGGTCGATACAGTCGTAGTTTTTTGTGAAGATTGATTTTTATTCTTTTGCACATTAGATAAAACAGTGTCCTTGATTTTGTTGTATACGTTTTCATTAATTGCAGATCCACCAGCTACCAGGTCAGATTTATTTGTACTTCCAATTATTGGTCGTTTTCCGAGGGAAACTTTGTTGTTAGCTGGTCGCTTAGTTTTATTTTTGTTGCTTGGTTTCTGTTTCTTTTGGGGATCCTCAATTTTCGAAGCTTCGGTTGAAGAAGAATTTTCCTTAGTCGATGTATTACTCAATAGAACCCAAGTAGATATTCCTTCATTGGAAGTAGATGATTCGCTGATTTTATTTTCTGATTCCAATTCTTCCATAGTTACTGGTACAGCAACTCCAGGATGTGAGTTATCTAGTGGTTCATTTCCGTCTTCATTTCTTGTCTTAATTTTATGTTTGTGTACAATAGGTTTGAGTTTTGGTGGTATTCTAGTGTCGATTACTACAGGCGTTTCAACGGTTGTACTTGATGGATTTTCCAGCAATTGGCTAGCAACCATTTTGATGGCTTCTCCGATAATTGGCGGTTTATTTTTGTTGTTTCTTGGAGCATTTGATGTAGCCGGTGCAGTCGTTGTTGGTTCATCTTGCTTTTTATCCTTATTTTGTTTGATACTGCTTGATTCCCTGAAATTCCAAAAAAAAAAAAAAATATCAGTTATTCATCAAATAATTATGAACGAAACATAGGGGGACAAAATCTTGAGAAACGTTTATGATTTAAATCCTAACAATATTTTTAAAAGAAATTCTGTTTTTTCTTAAGTGTCAAATAATGAATACACATTTTTAATGGAATTAAAGCCATTTATTTTTAGAGATTAAGTAAATAAGGTACATCATTATAAGATAGCATGTGTAAAAGCACCTAAAATAATCCTTACAACTATTTTTACCGAGGTATTTATAAATTACACAAAAAAGTGAAGATAATTACACTTAGCTGAAAAATAGATAATAAACTGTAAATATAAAGCTTTATTATACATTTCATTCAATTTTTATTCATACATACTCTCATAAACTGATCATTCACCTCTCTAAGACCTAGTAAAACTGAACAACTATACCAAGAATTTAGTTTTACTTTTCGGCATTACAATGCAACTTAGAGACAGTATTAAGATAGAATTTAATTCTTTACTTCATCTCACATACGAAAAAAATAAACAATAATGGACAGCTTACGATGAACAGATCTAACCTGACCAGTTCTTGGAAACAGTTGTTCAGTTAAAAACTTTATGAAAAACGATAAAATAAATAATAAAAAACGGTAGTAAAATACATAATAATTTTAAATAAATGAAATAAAGAAATTATTGTAATATGCCTTCAAAATAATGCAAATTACTTTTTAATAATATACTTAATTTCTAATATAGAATTAATTTAATTGATTATAAATATACAATTCACTTTATTAACACCTATCGAAAATACAAAAAATAAACATAGGACGAGCTCTAACTAAGGGCCAATAGTCATTGGTTCATGTCTCAACAATTAAATTTCATTATTTTGGAACAATAAATTATGAATCTATTTTATTACTTAACACGTCTTGTCCATGTTTCTCGCTTTTTCCTTTTATTTTTACGTTGAACCGTTTCCTTATTTTTTTGTTTCGCTCTTAATCGTTTAGTAATATCTTTCATCCACTCTTTAAACTTGAAAAAAAATGTGGGTCTCACAGATTCTGACCTGGTTTCCCTTTCATTCTCATTGCTATTTCTCGGTAATCGAGATGGCCTCCATCTTCTATTATCAGGAAATGAGTTTAGATACCAAGTTTTGTATTTATCATCCCACTCCCATTTTGGTTTATATACATGAATAATTTTGGTACTGGCTTCTCTTCCCAAACCTAATGGAGCAAATAATGCTGCTACTCCAGAATAACCTGCTATTAACATCACAATAGGTGTTAAAAGTATTGACATTACTGTAAAACTAAATGGATTTATAGCAGCTAGCCAAGTCATCGCATTAATGGCTGGTTTAAAGAATGACACAAGACCTGACAGACTGAAATCATCATCATCATTTGGTTTACCTGGTTTGTGACCAGATAATGCCCCGTTTGGGGAGCCTCCACCATATGATTCCTCAGAATCTGGCTGTAAATTTGCATTATAGTTTGACAACCCGGTTGCTTCAACAGATGCACTTTCAGCCTGCTCCTGTCCCTGTTCGACATCTTCATCTGAATCCAAATACTCATTACCTGCAGCCACGTCATCACCTTCGGAATCTTCGCCAAAAGGTAAGCCAAAACCCCCAGGTAACAAGTCATCGGACCCTTCTTCATCTGACTCTACTACAACATTTTTATTAATAACATTTGTATTGACAGCAATGTTTAAATCAGGACACGCTTCCTTTCCTTGACCTTGAAAAGTATTGTTTAGTGTCAGATACACGGTGGGACAGTCGTTTGACGCGCTATACTCTTCCGGTCTTATTACGATTCGCTCAGTGTATGCGTTGGACGGTTGGAAAGTTGTGACCTCAAATTGGTTACCGCCATATTGTGGGTAATTATGTACGTTATTATGATAGTTGCTATATTTGTCTTTTAACGGTTTTTTTCGAACTGGCTTCTGAGTCGTCTTTCTATTTACATTTTTATGCGGTGACCATGGTTTAGGATTTCCGACATTTGTTATAATAGGTGTAGGTTTAGGTGTTGTAAAAATATATGCTGGACGCACACTAGGAAAAGGATACTCTATAATATGAACTTTATTTGAATGAACTACACCTAAATTTTCTTCGCTATTTTCGTATTCGGGATCATAATGTTTGTTAGTATCTAATTTGTTATAATATTTGTTTGGATGATTATAATGAGGTCTTTTTTCTGCCGGCGCTGATTCATCAATTATATTTTCAGTGCTACTGTAATCATCAAGACTCACAGAATCTGTGAATGTTACCGGATCTCTTTCCACAGACGTAGAAGTTTCCGGAGAAAAATTCAAATCTTCATAAGTCGTTTTATCTGTCCACTTTGTCACGACTTTTCTTATCATAGGTTTTCTTGATGATGATGAAGACAATTCATGATTTTGTTGGTTAACTTTTCTGTTAGGTCTTTTACTCTTAACATAATTTCCATTTACGACAGTTTTAGATATCATTCGATTTTGCCTATTTAAACTTGAATTGGATTGACTATTGTTAAAAATATACAAATTTGTACTCGTTTTATCAACATTGTTAGTAGTTGAACTATTTAACCTACTGTTATTTAATAAACCAATGACTATGGGTAACCTTAACCGATCCAAACTAAGTAAATTTTGCCTATATCTATACCTTATTGGACTTTCTGTGGGTTTGTCTGTTTGTACACTATTTGCTGTAGAGCTCGCAGTTTGTGAGTCCTGGGGTCGCGGATAAACAAACGGACAGAAAATCACTACTAAGAAAACTACAGTCCACTTCACACAAACACTTTTTCGACGCGCCATTGTCGCAGACACGAAAATTACCTGCAAAGAAAAAAAAACGAGTTTAAAACTGGTATCAAAAATAAAAGTATTGCAGTCGATCATAAAATAAATTATTCATCATTTTCCAATTTCATAAATTGTAGGCAATAATTTAAAATGCATTTCTTTATGCTATCGTTTTCTCTTGCGCCTGTGGTAAAAGTAAATAAAGAAAAAAAACTCAGAACGGGTTCCTAATCCACTGCGACAAGCTCAGAGAATACTTTCCGTTAACTTGTTGTTAACTAAGTTGGGAGACACAGGGACCGTTATGGCCCATTGAGGTAAAAACATCAATATAGTTAACAGTTTACAAAAAAAAATATCCCAAAACAAGTTTAAAGATGCCAAAAATAAAACTTTAACAGTTATTAAGGTTCCTAACTGTTGAAGCTAAGTAAAACAGAAAGTTTTTGGTAATAAATAAAAATAGTGATAAAATACATCACTAACAGCTGCTGGTAATATTTTTCTATATAACAACTTGGCAAAAATAAACCACAGACAATAAAATAAAGTACAACAATGATAAATATTAGGATGCCTAACCTCTGATACTCATTGTGCGGTTTTTCCCTTTTTAACTAAACAAAGAAAACCTTCCACAAGGCAATGCCCATATAATATTACCCATTATTTACGTGCCCAGCATAGAATATTCAACAAAATGAAAGTTAGTAAGCTCGATTTGAGTGTAAGCTCATAAGAATCACTTTATGAGTCAAATGTATGTAGGTTTTGTGGTTATAGTATTGACTCAGACTGGGTATCGGTATTTTATGTATTTAAATTTAAAGAAAGCATATCAGCATCATCCTGTCCCTTGATCACCTTATCCAAATCGAGCGCCTAAACTGTACATTGACTCACACTATACTGACACCTATTAAATTTGACGTATTTTTGACACCTAGTATACTTGAGGTACTTTTTGTATGATAGTAAAAGCATCCTAATATTACCCTTTCTCTTAATCGCCTTACCCAAATTAAGCTCCTAGACATTACTTTCATCGATATATTCGTGATAATCTAAAGGTGAATGGCCGAGCGGCCATGACCGTAGTCTGACGACTTCTTATTTATACACAGCATTACTGACCCGGTTCTACCAAAACAGGCTTTTAAGGTTCCGTTCCGTTAGTATGACGTCTAAAAGGGTAATGGGGATATGGGTCGCGTAAGTTTAAAAGAAAAATATTTCGTTAATGATGCAAAGGACGAAAGTGGTGGTTATAAATTTAATTGTGCTCTACATATTTTATTTTATCCATTATAGCATAGTAGATCGTTTTAGTTTATGACTATTAAATATAACTGTAGAGTTTCAAATTTGACAAACAATTACTACTAGCCTGTCATTTTTTAACTTAATGGCTTTTAGCATTATTAACGTTGTGTTGTAAATGACAGAGACGAACCTAAGTTTGACACAAACAAAAACATGAATATTTTGTAATCAGTTTTCAAAAATCTTCATATTTATCGGACAATGCAACCAAACATCCCTGACCTAACTGTAGTGAATAATTAGTGCAAAATCTATGCAACAAACGAAAAGAGGACGGCCGTTTTTTTTCGAAATTGGTTCGAAAATGACACGTTACTATCGACACATAATAACGGTGAAAAACGGCGGAACATTGCAAGTTGCGCATGCGACGATGACACTCGCAAACTGTTTCATAACAGTTCCAAACAAACTTAATGAAGCAAAGACTGAAAGAGCGGAAGAAGGACGTCAAACGGCCAAGTTTGAGTCGCTGCTTTTTAAATAGGTTCGATTAAAAACAGTTAAAAAAAGAAGTTTCTATGTCTAGTCAGGTACATAATAATTGGTTGGCTGCAATTATATTTCGGCACTGAAATAAAGTTTGCATTAATTTGATTCATAATTACTTACATTATCTCTTTCAAATCATCTAAAATAATTATTACCATCAATTATTATATTATGAAAGGCAAAGTAAATAGAGTCTTGTAAAGAGCTGATAACAGCTGAGAAAAATTATAATTTTCTCTCATGAATATCATCGCTCCAACCCCATTTCCCGTGAACAAGAACATCAAGAGCGTGCTAGTAATAGAACTTGACCGTAACATTCAACACTGCCTGCTAATTACCATTACTTATATGGTACGTTAACACCTGGATTTAAAATAAAAACGGTTAGCGTTAAAATAATTAGGCATCACATACATTTTATTAATAGACGAGATGATCCTTACGAGATCTTCAATTTATTTATAATTATGATGAAACCTCTATAAAATATAAAATCAATGTTCAGATGATTTTAGGTAGTGCTATCATTTCAGAAACAACGCACTCCAACTTGCCAAAGTTGAAGGAAGTTTGTTCTTGAAGAAAATAGGAAAGAAAGAATAAGTAAAAATAGAAAAGAAAGAATATCCAACTAAAAAAAAGAATATCCAAACAATTTGACAACAGCGATCCTGTAAAAGCAGAAGGCTCATTTCCACTGTAAACTATCGTGTCTGGTGTTATTGTTTATTGTTATTGTCTTGTAAAAGACCCAATCACAATCGCCACAGTTTCTAACTTGCCCACGTCCATCCTATCCAAGTTGCGCATGATTATTATGTTAATGATATAACTGGCGACGCGTGCGCTTTGGTATGCGTTCTCGATTCCGCGCGATCTGTGCCCGTTTGCCGGAGCAAAGAACCGTCCGATAGACGGTGAGAAGTGAAGATGAAACATATGTAATAGATCTTTGACATGAACGTTGCTTTCGAGTGAGTTGTCGAAGGCGATCTGTGTCCGTTTGCTGGAGCAAAGAACTGTCCAGCAGATGGTGCTAGGGAAGTGAAGATGAAACATGGTGTAATAGATCTTTGACATGAACATTGCTGTCTAGTAAGTTGTCGAAGAAAAGTAGAATATTGTGGTGGGTCATGCCACACTTCGAAACAAAAATTGCAAGCAGCTGCAGCACAAGTACTGCAAAATTTAAAAAACGCTTTAGTAAAAATCTAGGATCAAATTTATATCATTTAAGATCTGTGCCCGTTTGCCGGAGCAAAGAACTATCCAGTAGATGGTACTAGAGAAGTGAAGATGAAGTATGTGTAATAGATCTTTGACATGAACAATGCTTTCGAGTAAGTTTTCAAAGGAAAGTAGTATATTGTAGTGGGTCACGTCACACTTCGGAACAAAAATTGCAAATTACTCAAGAAGACCTACAAAATGTAAAAAAACAATACCTTCATTCTCATGGTGTATAATATAATGACCTGTGATGGTGATGGTTCTAAGATCAAATTTATATGATTTAAAATTGAATGGTTGTAGAAATATTTTTAATGTTTAAGTATCGGAACAAACTGGCACAAAAATCCTAAAATTTAATAAATGGTTTAACTTAAAACCTACTTTTGATGTGCTGTATTTTGACAATGATGCAATCTTCAATAAAAAACACACTTATCATAGCCCTAGAAAATGCAAGTGACACCATAATAGACAGTTTTGGTGAAGTACATGCGTGAATGGCCTGCAATTTGCGTGTAATGTGTTGGTTCATCGAAGCAGGAAGAACTTTCCAGTTTATGTCACTGTATGGTTGGTGTCACTTAAAGTTGTAATGTAAAACTGTCACATATCGTGATATGGTTGGCTATTAAGGGTATTACAAAAGAAAACAATCGGAAATACATAAGTGAAGCAATCGTGAATCAATTCTGAATAATAAACTAGCTGTTTAGAATAAAACAAAAACTATAGACAAAATAACAAATAAAATCACTTATTGATAAATGCTAGGCTATTCAACGTCGTATATAATAAAACAGCAAATAGTTGATAATTAAAATAACAAACTGATCATTTACAGTTAAGAATGTGAAAAAATTCGCCTCATTGTAAACATTCCTTATCTGGGTACTACCGAGTTCACAAATAGACGCTAATATGTCTAACACCTAAAGCGGAACAGTGAAAACAAGCATTTTCCACCTGCTTAAGTTCAATTCAAAAGCTATGAAAGTGACAAACGTCATTTTACTCTGAGAACAATAAACTGTTTGGACAGAAATATCATAAAAAAAGAAAACAAAATTACTTAGTTGAGAAAATAAAAATAACTACGTTATGCAAATGCAATTTTAAGAATGAAAAATGAAGTAGAGTTAAATATTAAATAAGATATTTGTGTCTCGTTCGTTAAATAAAGATACTATGTAGTGGATCGATAATGATTATCAATCCTCAGTCCAAAACGGTGATACTCCTAAATTATCAAAGACAAAATGACCGCCTAGAAAGTAAAGAATGGTTTTCTTGAGCACATGGTTAAACAATGATCATCACAATAGATCAAGAACGTCCTTTCAAAGTAAAACTAGGCTATAGAACAAAAAGACATTTCTTTAAGCCGTAGTGTGCCAAATACCGAAGACGAAAACAAATTGAGAAACGGGACTTAAGTGAATTAAAGACTAATGGTATATTATTGTTCCCAATTCGGATAAAAGGAATAACTGGCGAAAAAATTAAAGATTTTGACAATTTAAGAATAATAAGACGAATTTAAACAAAAGAATTTCTTTTGACTGAGATGCATACCGTTTCTACCAGAAGCAGTATCTCAAAATTGCAGAAAAATGAAGGGCTTTGCATAACGCTTTTCCCAGGAAAGTATGTTCCGCATGTTTCACAAAACTGGATTAGCGGTTAAATGCCTTACTAGGAAGGTACATCTAACTATCCATTTAACAAGATCGTAAAAACATTTAAGACCAGGGAGAGAGACTTGTAGAAATAACAAAATAGATCTAAAGGTAGAGCCCTACGCCATTTTCTACAAAGCGAAAGTGACCTTAATTTATAGAAGTATCGGGAACCCTACACCGGACCTGCCATAGAACTAACAAGTGCATACACAAGTCTACTTTCACCAAAGCAGCTGCATTTAGCTACTGTTATTGTCGTAAATATTTGGTATTCTGGCTACAAGTCGCCCTTTTATTTACGTTGCCCCGAAGGATGAGCCAAGCGTAATGATGACTACTACAAACATTGAATTTGGATTTGCCATTTATTTATAAGAATGCAATGCTTTCAAAAAGTTTGATAGGCATCGACCAATTCTTGAAACAGATTTTACCGGTAATAAAAGAAGAGAAAGATTATGAAGGCATATACTTAAACCAAACCATAAGAAGTCCTAATCAATCCATCAAGCAGTGTTACATTTTCAGAACTCAGTAAGTAATTAATAATAAGAAGTAAGTATTTTGTGATCTGCGTGATTTCAATTCAATTAGAGAACAGTTGGTGAAATTTTCCTGAATTCTTTTGCTGGTTTCAAAGTCAAATTTACTCGAAATTTCTCGAATAGAAATTGAACATATTATAACATTATTGACTAAATCTGAACAGAAAATAATGAAGGTGTAGGATAAGGTTCTATGTGTAATTTTACCCAATTTACCTTTAGAAATAAAGATCTAGGTTCTGAATTATCGTTTAAAATGGAAAAACACATCGTACAAAGCATGTTCGAGAATATTGAAAGAACATGGTGAATCCCGTTACATAAATAGATCAACGATAGACGATGGGTTCCACGACTCTCCCGTTAGCTATATCCGTTACACTAATGACTAAGTTAGGATTAAGTATTACAATTGAAGCACTAACTACCTTACTAATGAATGAGTGACGAATTTGACACATTTTAGTGCAAAAATCAAATATTTTAAAATGTCGTCAATGTAAGCGATAAAATGTATAAGTATAGCTTCAGTTTTCATATTTGTTTGTTTCTGCATTTCATACCACGTACCAAACTTTTTGTCCGTCTACTTCGACTACTGCTTAAGCTTAGAGATTCATTGTGATTGACATAAATAGGTAAAATTTGAATACTTTCCGGATGAGTAAAAAAAACTATAAGTTTAACTCAATTCCGAACCCTGATCCACAAAACGCCAAAACAGAAAAAGGAAAGAAAGCTGGAGCCGTACAATTTTATCGACAAACAGACCACTTTTTCAAACATGCCATTGAACTTACCGGTAAACTAAGTCACGAGAACCACTGAGCGCAACTAGCGAGCGACACACGCAGCGCACACGATCAAACTGACGCTGGCCAGGCCAACGGTACACCGTGCTACTTCCGTACATGTTTTCTTCGAGAGGCTTAAGGCTAGTTGAGACTGAGGTGCTCATCAATGGCAAAACAGGATTGCCGAGGCATGTCAACCTGTTGTTGAACAGGGACACAAATTGATAAACAACAAATCGATGCAGTTATTAGAAGAAACTTGGAGATTGAAGAAAATGCAATTTTAGGGTCGAAACCAATTTTTTTTAAGTAGGATATGAAACGATCCAAAGTCAATTCCTTTATATGGGACAACGATAAGAGGTACATAAAAAAAAATCTAATGTATATTTTGATTCCTGAATAAGTAAATATTTTTAGCACACGAGCTTAAGGCTAGTGGAGAAAAGAAGAAGGTGTCATCAATGACAAAACAGGATTGCTGAGGCATGTCAATCTGTTGTTGAACAGGGACAGAAATTGATGACAGCAAATTAACACAGTTATAGGAAGAAACTTGGATATTGAGGAAAATGCTTTTTTAGTGTCGAAACCAAGTAGTCGATGGATATGGTCGATGTCGTGTCGAGTCGATGGATAGATATGATATGAATTGGTCCAAAGTCGATTCTTACAGTGCGACAACCAACATAATTTTGATTCAAGTATGAATGAATAAGTCTTTAGACCAGAGAATATTGTTTCTAACTTACGAAGAAGTAGTGTAGACAAGAGGAAGGTGCTCATTAATGGCAAAACAGGATTGCCAAGGCATGTCAACCTCTTGTTGAACAAGGACAGAAATTGATAACAACAAATTGATGTAGTTATTGGAAGAATTTGAAGATTGAGGAAAATGCAAATTTTTGGCTAATAGATATTAAAACAACCCAGAGTCAATTCCTATTTCCTACACAATACTCCAAAATACGCAGTTGCTTAAGTTCAAACATGAATTAATATTATGGAATTTGTAGAGTAGAAAAGATAAAAAAAAAACTTTTGCTATTAGTTAGTGGCACTAAATCACAGTAGCCAGTTGCTGTTAAAACACAAAAACAGATGAGATTATGAATGTCTGACTATTTCAGCTCTTTGCTAACACCAATAGGATTTAAGTGATCACCGTAATCTGTTAAATAAACATGTAATGATGAAAATTAAATATCTTAGAAAATTGTTAATCTGCTTATGCCTTGCAATTTCTTGGCCAAGTGCTTGGGTCCGCTTTCCGAATTTGTTACTCCCTTTGCCCGGTGTTCGCATTTGCCGGAGCAAGATCTTTCTCTTCCGAATCGAAGACGAATGTTTGAAACCTTTTATATTCATAAGTCTAGTCTTGCTTGGATGACTCAACTTTAAGAAATTCATCCAAGTACTTATTTTAAGAACTGGCTGTGTTTCCTCTAAGTGGTTAGACCAGTGGTGTTTCAGAGCAGATCGAGTAAAATAATTACCGTGAGTGTTTTCCTGCTTTCTTCGAGACCTTCGAGGAAGTTATCTCTACGGTATTTTTAATTAGGTTGTTGACCAAGAGAGAGTTCACCATACATTATTAATGAAATCACGGCACATTATCCCTTACTGGGTGGGTGCAGAGCGTCAACAGCCTAGAAAATATTATATTTACTTTTGATTTCATAATTCGGACCCGAAATACCCATGTCAGATCAAAATCAGTCAACACTTTTAGCTGGCGCCTGGCGCTAAAAAAACAGTCAAAAAATTGGCGAAAAGGCGCGAAAATTACAATTTAGAGATGTTCAAAATAAAACTTTGTCAAATATGGTAGAGTTTATAAACTGCCATCTATCGTGTTTAACAAGAACTTATTCCGGCCTCCACCACAGCCTCCACGTAACACCTCACATGCCACCCTGCAGTGTGATAGTAGCTTACTTTCTAAACTGTCTTATAGTTAATGCTTAACGTCAATAGATGGCGCTGGTCTTAAAAACGGTGAAGAGTGGTTTAGAGGACTCTTTTTCTTAGACAAAATATAAAGATATTTTTACCTATTTATGCCCGTTGTCTTTTTTAAATTGTCCTCCTCGAGCCCTCTCTTAACCTCGCGCTTAGCTACGTCGGTTAAAGCACCAACAGGAGAGTTTTTTCTCTAAACAATATTTTACTAGGTCATCAATTGCATCAATGTCATTATTATCATCATCACCACCTAGTTCCTGCTATCCATCATAGCTTAGATTGTTGGTCAGCGCTTCATCTAACAGGAGGAAAGCGTCCCACACTTCTTTAGTCCTAAAAGTGGTCTCTTTATTCGAGTAAACTGTCTTGATAACGGTATTGATTGAAAATTTCTTCAAATTAGTTCAAATTCCAAACCAATCAAACCGTTTTCCGACAGGCCCGACAGCTCGTCCACCCGATGCTGTCAATTTCGGTAAATTTATTTTTACTTTCAAACATTGGGCGCTTTTCCACTAGACGGCACGTCAACGGCAACGGCGACGGCACGGTACCGTCGACGATATCGTAGGTGAGATAATGTATGAAAATCAATGAAATTATATGACACGCTTTTCCACTTGACGGCACGGCACCGTCACGGCATGTCATCGATTCCCATAGATATTGTCACGTGATCTCGCCGTGCCGTCGCCGTTGCCGTTGACGTGACGTCTAGTGGAAAAGCGCCCATTTACTGGCTTTGACAATTCTAAGTAAAAAATTTGTTCGCAGTGTCTACAAAAAAAGCAAAAACATAATCTAATTTCGTTATAAATTGTGCTCATGATTCTATGAATGGTGACGTTTAATGATAACAAGTAGATTTAAGTGAGCACTTCTTATTTTACAGGTAACCATTTCAAACGTACTTAAGTATTACTTTGTGTTACATAATACACCGAGTAATAACATTCAAATAGAGTTTTCTTTCTAAGTATAAAAAGTATGGTATAATTTTGGTCTGAAGTGCGAGGGAGCTAGCTATTGTTTGAGACATAATAAGTATAGATATAGAAACTGGTATACCTGAGACAATATTTTGTGAGTAAAGTGCTTTACTGTCAAACCTTGGTGTCAAACAAATTTGACGTTACTATCTTGCCTGTAACAACGAGTATCTAGTAACTGCAGGAATTGTAGTACATAGGCTTCGGCACTCACATAGTCTCACTCAGGTGAACCGTATGCTAAGTTGTGTATAAGTTCAAACATATAGGTATATATTTTTTGTATTATTCCCAATATGAAAGAATATTTTTATAAGTACGTCCTAAAGTTTTTAGCGACACTCTACCAACGCGTTGATAACTGACCGAAGGGCATTAAATTCGAAACATTAAAGCTCCCGATTATTTCGAGTACTATACCAAACGGCCCTACAGTTTTGCTTTCCAACTTGCTACGCATGACCTACGATTACCCCATGAATGAATTTATTGCCGGTAAAATTTATAAAATAATAGCAACGGGCAGTTGTAAAAGTCATAAAATATTACTCTCGTAAGAAAGCGAGCAGAATCAGTGGCGCACTTTCCTGCTGTAAACTGGTTTATTGGAAATATTGACGTTTGCCCGATTTTCCGCTCTATACGCCGCTTCCACTCAGCAGCGAGCCATCCCGCGTAATGTTTAAAACGCTTAAGGAAAATGTATTCTATAATGATTTTAATATATTAAATACAGATAAAGCGTCAAAAGATTCATTGTATAATTTCGAATACCGCGATGTTAATAATTACGCATAAAAATTAGACACAATTTTCAGTACTTTGGTTTGCCTATGTAGTACAAAATGTTTCAGAAGGTGCCGAATAAGAATAATAATCTATGTAGTCGCAAATGACCTTGTTAAGAATTTTATCACGCAAACGTTTCTCCTATTAAAATATTTCGATATCGAATCTATAGCATCTTACTGATCATAAAAATAGGAATATTTTTTAATGTTACAATATGATTGCGGGACAAAAGGCAGCTATTAGAGAAATTGACAGAAGCATAAACATTCAGTAGATTTTATCGCAATATTATACAATAAACGGATCTTTGGACGTTTGAAAGCAGTAGGTGGAAGATAACAAAAGCTAACAATTTGAGTCAACATAACTATAGAAGATCATAGTTCAAAATTCCCAACGTATAGTGGGACGTTATTTTAAAACAGAACTTAAAGCAAAGGCGTTACGCAAGAACGTCCGGTAGTTAAAAGTTTAAAACGAAACAAAACAAAAACAGTTATTTATTATCTAGCCCTTCACGAGTGACAAGAAACCCTTTTTTGTCACACAAAACACAACAAAGAAAAACCAATGGGTTTAGGAATGTTTTCGAAAGTGAAAACAAAAATCTTTGCTTCAAATGGGAAACTAATGATACTGAAGATTGCACTTTTTGCATAGAAATATGATTTGCGTAATGAAACTGAGAAGATTAATGAAAGTGTAGAGACAACAAAATGCAAGACACATGATGACAGAATTATTGGATAAAGTCTTTAACATCGGCAGACAGTATTAGCACAGTATAATTCAATAGTCTCGTCAGACTCATATATTATACTGTGGTATTAGACAGTTACCTGTCTCGTTGAATACACAACAGGTTTTGCATTATTTTAACAATTTTGGGAACAATCGATTTCGTCTATTTATGTAAAGTAAAATTTACATAATATTTTTTTTATTAATTATCTACGTAACAAAAAAAAAATTGTTGTCACTCACCAAATACCTTCATTTGTGTAATGTTTCCGCGCGCTTCCGATCAAAATTATACCATACTTTTTTATACTTAGAAAGAAAACTCTATTGAATGTTATTACTCGGTGTATTATGTAACACAAAGTAATACTTAAGTACGTTTGAAATGGTTACCTGTAAAATAAGAAGTGCTCACTTAAATCTACTTGTTATCATTAAACGTCACCATTCATAGAATCATGAGCACAATTTATAACGAAATTAGATTATGTTTTTGCTTTTTTTGTAGACACTGCGAACAAATTTTTTACTTAGAATTGTCAAAGCCAGTAAATGGGCGCTTTTCCACTAGACGTCACGTCAACGGCAACGGCGACGGCACGGCGAGATCACGTGACAATATCTATGGGAATCGATGACATGCCGTGACGGTGCCGTGCCGTCAAGTGGAAAAGCGTGTCATATAATTTCATTGATTTTCATACATTATCTCACCTACGATATCGTCGACGGTACCGTGCCGTCGCCGTTGCCGTTGACGTGCCGTCTAGTGGAAAAGCGCCCAATGTTTGAAAGTAAAAATAAATTTACCGAAATTGACAGCATCGGGTGGACGAGCTGTCGGGCCTGTCGGAAAACGGTTTGATTGGTTTGGAATTTGAACTAATTTGAAGAAATTTTCAATCAATACCGTTATCAAGACAGTTTACTCGAATAAAGAGACCACTTTTAGGACTAAAGAAGTGTGGGACGCTTTCCTCCTGTTAGATGAAGCGCTGACCAACAATCTAAGCTATGATGGATAGCAGGAACTAGGTGGTGATGATGATAATAATGACATTGATGCAATTGATGACCTAGTAAAATATTGTTTAGAGAAAAAACTCTCCTGTTGGTGCTTTAACCGACGTAGCTAAGCGCGAGGTTAAGAGAGGGCTCGAGGAGGACAATTTAAAAAAGACAACGGGCATAAATAGGTAAAAATATCTTTATATTTTGTCTAAGAAAAAGAGTCCTCTAAACCACTCTTCACCGTTTTTAAGACCAGCGCCATCTATTGACGTTAAGCATTAACTATAAGACAGTTTAGAAAGTAAGCTACTATCACACTGCAGGGTGGCATGTGAGGTGTTACGTGGAGGCTGTGGTGGAGGCCGGAATAAGTTCTTGTTAAACACGATAGATGGCAGTTTATAAACTCTACCATATTTGACAAAGTTTTATTTTGAACATCTCTAAATTGTAATTTTCGCGCCTTTTCGCCAATTTTTTGACTGTTTTTTTAGCGCCAGGCGCCAGCTAAAAGTGTTGACTGATTTTGATCTGACATGGGTATTTCGGGTCCGAATTATGAAATCAAAAGTAAATATAATATTTTCTAGGCTGTTGACGCTCTGCACCCACCCAGTAAGGGATAATGTGCCGTGATTTCATTAATAATGTATGGTGAACTCTCTCTTGGTCAACAACCTAATTAAAAATACCGTAGAGATAACTTCCTCGAAGGTCTCGAAGAAAGCAGGAAAACACTCACGGTAATTATTTTACTCGATCTGCTCTGAAACACCACTGGTCTAACCACTTAGAGGAAACACAGCCAGTTCTTAAAATAAGTACTTGGATGAATTTCTTAAAGTTGAGTCATCCAAGCAAGACTAGACTTATGAATATAAAAGGTTTCAAACATTCGTCTTCGATTCGGAAGAGAAAGATCTTGCTCCGGCAAATGCGAACACCGGGCAAAGGGAGTAACAAATTCGGAAAGCGGACCCAAGCACTTGGCCAAGAAATTGCAAGGCATAAGCAGATTAACAATTTTCTAAGATATTTAATTTTCATCATTACATGT